>SDVV010013067.1:0-15232 GCA_016164225.1 Gammarus roeselii | reverse complement strand
TACCTAATTGAATAAATTGTATTTATACAACTAGACCGCGTAGCTGTAAATATTGTGTTGTGTTGCGTTGCTTTCGGAGCTGAATTTGCCCGTGTAGCCACTGACGTTGTACTAATCTTGATGCTACCTGTACGCACTAAGGTGCGTACATATCACAGTTAATGTTCTAAAAAGAATGGAAGCGGAGGTCCGTTTCGAGTAAGCGTTTTTTCTTTTGCGCACCAGCGTGCGTCTGTTATTGCTAAAACTTTCACTTTTTTCTAACGTTGAAAGCGTTGTTTTGTTTTTTCCTCGCACACTTAGGCGTGCGAGCCTGCTTTAATCAATGATCGTCGAGCCCTACGGGGGAGCCTATTATGACTCACGTTGAGGCTCTGGTGGAAATGGGTATCAAATCAAATCAAAACAAATCTACTCACTCGTCTTCTTAAAAATCGTGGTTGTAGAAGTG
Organism: Gammarus roeselii; assembly: GCA_016164225.1. Taxonomy (NCBI): domain Eukaryota; kingdom Metazoa; phylum Arthropoda; class Malacostraca; order Amphipoda; family Gammaridae; genus Gammarus; species Gammarus roeselii. The sequence goes on along the minus strand of SDVV010013067.1, from coordinate 14,781 downwards.
GATACAAAATTTATTCAAATTTAGTGTCCAAACATCTTCTCTAACCAGAGCCAGAGACGAAAGCTTTTGCGAGAATGTTCCAACTTGAATCCGAAAGTGTGTGTGTGTGTCTTTGGCTGTCAGTAAAGCATGTCCCCCTTATTAATCTGTCCCTCATTATTGGGATGATCACCCTAATATATTTTCTTTCCCTCTGCTGTATCTCGACTAAGGGCTTTGGCGGAAAGGTGGCATAAATATCTTTGATATCTTAGCCTCCTCCATCTCAGTTCATATGTGCTTTGTTTTACAAACGTCCTCTCCTCTTTTTCTAACCTTTCTATTAATGCTTAACAACTTATTGCCAACTCCCACTTTCCTCCCCATCAGGAAAGGACGCCCCCACCCTGAGCGAACTGACGGAGTGGCTGCGGCGTCATCCCGACTTCACTCTCGTCAAACCCAGTGCAGTCAACAGCGCCAGAACCACCCCCTCTTCAAAGGGTATCAGTAACGCCCCTGTCGGCGGTGTGAGGAGGAATAGCGAGAGCGGTGGCGGTGGTCCTAACAAGCCCGGGCGAGTGACCATCAACGTGAGCAAGGCGTTGGCCGAGGCTGGTTTACGGGAGGCGGGACCTTCTGGAGCAAATTCGGCTCCGATCTTGAACAGGTGAATGATCGTCAGTTGTTGTCGCATAGCCCCAGTTATCGAGGCTCCGGTGGAAATGAGGCTCACATCAAATGAAACCCCAGTTCTCCCTGCAGTGGAGCATCTACTGCCAGCGCACAGCCCCAAACACCCGATTGCGAACTAGATGAGGAAGGTGGTGATTGGGGCGTAGCTGGGATGAGTTTGGGTAACATGCCGTCCCAAGATCAGTAGTTGTTCTGGCCCCTGGTATCCTACGACTTATACGTGGTTGTAATGAGAAGTTGTCGCTCTATGTTTTTAAAAGAAAGTTAACACGTGCTAATCTTGCAATCGCACGTCAGCTTCTACCGGATTGGCTAAGTATTACGACACACTGATGATGACAAGAGAGCTTGTATTGAAGTCGATTTATTCAAGTTATTCATTCTACATCGATCCAATCTGCTTGCGCAAACCTGACGGACTCCATTTATCCTCCAATTCTCTGTTGTAACCAAATACAAGCTTTTGTTTGACACTAAATGCAATTGACGTATGCTTAAATTCTATGTGGTTAGGGTAAATCACTAAGCGCTGTTAAATGATATCGTAATTTCACGTTTTGTTATTAATTACTGGTTGTGTTTGAAAAGTACGATCACGCCAAATTCGCCCCTCTTACTTTACAATCAGTGAATGTGTTCGGCAGTGTCATATTTGTCACACCCCTACCAACATTGGTCAGTTACGCTTCTCCAAACCTTGCATGATTTTCTTTGTTACCCCTTGTTAGATACGGAGAGGAGAAGAATAATTTGAGATGGGGAGACTTTGGAGGAACTCATAGCTACTAACGTAATACCGAGAAAGAGTTGTATTGAAAATCTTGATGAGTTGCGTTGTGCAATGTAGCTTTAACATGTCTTTATTTGTGGCGGATTCCTTGAATCATCTATCATCTCAACCTTCGTGTACTCTTTCTTTCTAAACCCTCAACAATTCTCGATGCACGGCATTAAGCCTGAACAATCCCTTATGCCAAGCATTAAACCCTAACAATTCCCGATGCGCGGCATTAAACCCTAACAATTCGCGAAGCGCGGCATTAAACCCTAACAATTCACGAAGCGCGTCATTACACCGTAACAATTCGCAAAGCGCGGCATTAAACCCTAACAATTCGCAAAGCGCGGCATTAAACCCTAACAATTCGCAAAGCGCGGCATTAAACCCTAACAATTCACGAAGCGCGTCATTACACCGTAACAATTCGCAAAGCGCGGCATTAAACCCTAACAGTTTGCGAAACGCGGCAATAAACTCTAACATTTCGCGAAGCGCGGCATTAAACCCTAACAATTCGCAAAGCGCGGCATTAAACCCTAACAATTCACGAAGCGCGTCATTACACCCTAACAATTCACGAAGCGCGTCATTACACCGTAACAATTCGCAAAGCGCGGCATTAAACCCTAACAGTTTGCGAAACGTGGCATTAAACTCTAACAATTCGCAAAGCGCGGCATTAAACCCTAACAATTCGCGAAGCGTGGCATTAAACCCTAACAACTCCCAATGCGACGGCAAGAAAGACACTTAAGAGGTGTTCGGGTAACTCGGGTTGTCTTTCTTTCTATGTGACTGGGTTGGGTGAATCAAATGTACGTTTACGTTAATAGAGCTGATCCTACCCTGAAGCGGTGTAAAAGACAGTTCTTGGTAGTAACGCAAGGCGACTATTATATTTCGTACAAGAACAGTCTCAAATTCAGAAGCCTTTATTCCCATTTCTGATTACAAGTGGCAATTGAAGTATTTCATGACACGTATCTATACACAGTTCCTTGTATAGTAAGGCCTACGTGATTTAACAGGCTTGAAATGATTACACTACCCTGTACGGCAACTTGCCACTGACGTGATGATCCAACATGACGTCATGGATATACACCGTGAACCAAGAAATGATGAGCCAAGTCGATGTGACGCAGAGGATCACGTTTTTAAAAGACAAATTCTGGTCGATCCAGTAATTTCGGAGCTACCCGTCACAGCAAAGACATAAGGTCATCACATGATGCGTTTGGTAGTGTTGTGCCTGCATGCGCATGCACGTCCGTCACAACAAAGACATAAGGTCATCTCATGATGCGTTTGGTAGTGTTGTGCCTGCATGCGCATGCACGTCCGTCACAACAAAGACATAAGGTCATCTCATGATGCGTTTGGTAGTGTTGTGCCTGCATGCGCATGCACGTAGCACGCATGTGAGCTGACAAGGTCAGTCGATGTCCGTTGGTCTCTGAGTGATGGTGGGTGGCCATTGGGTGCGCGCTCAAGTTTAAGTGTATGTGCAATATCGCACTGCGCTCAGGTTACCGGCCGCACCCACCACTCCATGGCATGACTGCTTACCAGCGATGATGCATTCAATAACTCCGGCCAGACGTTGTTGGAGTCTAGTATAACCTGCGTGGTTACCAGGCCGAGTAACATTCCTGTTGCTTAGGAGCAAACGATGGAGCAAGGGAGTAGAAGTTGGACTCAACAGCATCCTGTAGACAACGTCAGTCGATCTATTCAGCCTTTGAATTGAGAAGTGATAACTGGGGAAGATACCATACCAATGGTAGCTCTACAGCTGACCCCACCGATGCAGTCAACTGATGAATAAGTAACTATGTACTAAGCGTCATTGCATCTATCTACACAGTGGGGCGCCATCTTGTCTCTTAGTGGCCAGAGTGGCTAACTGATGCCTCCAGAGTTAATAGTACAAATTGATACTTCAGATGCACTATTACACCGAGGTTCAATTACTGCTTTGAAAAGACACTCAGGGATACCACGTCAATTTGGGTTTATCTCGCGTTGCCGGGAGACGCCAGTAAAAGTGCGTTGCCTGTATTTTTATAATTTACGAGTGCCCGTACGGTGATCGTAATCTCCATTTGTGAACAATATGATACATTGTAAATCCTTTGTAGGCATTGATTTGAGCTAATTTCGTTACATGGTTCGGTGTGATTCTCGTTTATTGGTACCAGAAAAGTGATCAACAGGATGAGAAAATGTCTTGTGAAATATATTTTTGGTGTTGCATTAGGTGATGCGGGTAAACAGAAGACGGCCCATGAACATTGATTACTGGCATTGCCAATTGTGCCGTAACAGGCCGCCTTTGAAGCTACGATGGACGCCAGCAGTGTATTCAGAAGCAAGACAAAGTAACGCACAGTTTACGAGGGCCTCGCCCCGTGGGGCACACGGTCTAAGGAAGGGTGGTGGTGCCTCGTCCGGTGGGGCACACGGTCTAAGGAAGGGTGGTGGTGCCTCGCCCCGTGGGGCACACGGTCTAAGGAAGGGTGGTGGTGCCTCGCCCCGTGGGTCACATGGTCGAAGGAAGGATGGTGGTGCCTCGCCCCGTGGGTCACATGGTCGAAGGAAGGATGGTGGTGCCTTGCCCCGTGGGGCACACGGTCTAAGGAAAGGTGGTGGGGCCTCGCCCCGTGGGGCACACGGTCTAAGGAAAGGTGGTCGTGCCTCGCCCCGTGGGGCACACGGTCTAAAGAAAGGTGGTCGTGCCTCGTCCCGTAGGGCACACGGTCTAAGGGAGGGTGGTGGTGAAACTTTACTCTATTTCGGTGGGATAGTAATTGTGACGTCACACGCAATCGACTGTCTCTTGTGTGGGTGTATGTTGACTTCACCGTGTCATAAGTGTTGCTCCGACCCTGACATTGAAACTGCGCTCTCTCGCAGTGTCTCTTTCGTATCTCAAGCTCAAATTTGTTTCTCGCTTCCACACGAATTTTGTTCATGTGTAGGTGCAACTTTTGGATAATACCCACTGGAGAAGAAATGATTAATGTTTTCAATTCATGAACGAGAAGTTCATATATACTCGGTGCAACTTTTGCATACTACTCATCTAAAAAAATCTGAATCTTCAATTCGTAGACACTTCCTGTACTAAGTCTGCCTTACACGATGTGAACTAGACTCGTGCCTTCGAATCTGCAATCACAGCGAATAAATCGTGAAGCACGATTAGAAATTGCACTTTTAATTATACCGAGGTGTAGGGAGACGTTTTATGCACGACCCTCACACCCGAGTGTAGGTGGCCTTCAGGTAGGGCTACCATTTTCAGTCATCCTACTGTGAGAGCAATACACGACTTCTTCCGAGGAATAAATGTTCATATCATTACCCACTAGCAATGACGGTCGTCAGTAGGCGACCCTGCATTCAAGCAATAACTGCCGTCAATAGGCGACCCTGCATTCAAGCAATAACGGCCGTCAATAGGCGACCCTGCATTCAGGCAATAGCGGCCGTCAATAGGCGACCCTGCATTCATGCAATAGCGGCAGTCAATAGGCGACCCTGCATTCAGGCAATAGTGGCCGTCAATAGGAGACCCTGCATTCAGGCAATATCGGCGTCAATAGACCATGCATTCAGGCAATAGCGGCCGTCAATAGGAGACCCTGCATTCAGGCAATAGCGGCCGTCAATAGGAGACCCTGCATTCAGGCAATAGCGGCCGTCAATAGGAGACCCTGCATTCAGGCAATAGCGGCCGTCAATAGACGACCCTGCATTCAGGCACTAGCGGCCATCAGTAGGCAACCCTGCATTCAGGCAATAACGGCCGTCAATAGGCGACCCTGCATTCAGGCAATAGCGGCCGTCAATAAGAGACCCTGCATTCAGGCAATAGCGGCCGTCAATAGGCGACTCTGCATTCAGGCACTACGGCCGTCAATAGGCGACCCTGCATTCAGGCAATAGTGGCCGTCAATAGGAGACCCTGCATTCAGGCAATATCGGCGTCAATAGACCCTGTATTCAGGCAATAGCGGCCGTCAATAGGAGACCCTGCATTCAGGCAATAGCGGCCGTCAATAGGAGACCCTGCATTCAGGCAATAGCGGCCGTCAATAGGTGACCCTGTATTCAGGTAATATCGGCCGTCTATAGGCGACCCTGTGTTCAGGCAATAGTGGCCGACAATAGGAGACCCTGCATTCAGGCAATAGCGACCGTCAATAGGCGACCCTGCATTCAGGCAATAGCGGCCGTCAATGATTTCACTGGACTGAATATGGCCTCATCGGATTTGGGCTGGCTAGGTTTTCACGTCGTCATCATATTTAGTACAGTACCTAGTTAACTGCAGGGGACTATGATCCGTTGGCTTGCTGACGCATAGTATTTGATTTCGCCTGCAAACAGTGACTGGTAAACCTCGCGTGCTTAGAGAGATGATGTTTTCTGAAACTGAACAGATTTGTCAAACTAAAATTTTATTGGAAAATCTTGAATGGGGAAAGAAATTAGTAGACCCGTGTCCACCTCCGAAGATGTAAACACTGAAATGGTGAGAGCTCCTGTATTAGGACGTCTCCTGTGCATGGTCACCTCCTTAACTGCCTCACATAAAACTTACCTTCTATCTCATCCAGGGGATACCTACCTGTCCTTCTTTACTTGCCTATCAAGGTGGAAAGCATCTCCTCTGCCTCGACGATGTGACTTCAGGACCCGTTTCTGACCCATCTCCCCTGTACTAATCGGCATGCCCTGTTTAATATTTTGAACCTTTCTTCTGGCACTGCTGATCCACTCAAACCTGGCGTTCCTTTCTAGTGGTTCCATACCCACACCTGGTGGCGACCCTCGCCGGTAATTAGTGCACATCAAATTGATAGTCACTTTTCTCGTAGATGTCATTGAAATATTTGGTATTACGACCATTTCATGATGTTTATATTATTTTTAACATGAATTATGTCTGTTGGAATCACGAGTAAATTTTACCCGCCTGACAAAATTGGCGCAAATAGATATTCACGGATATATTAGTAAACTCGTAGTACAGTTCTGTCCGCTCGAGCATCAGTGATGCTGAACGCCGCGGTGATCTACTGCGGGTAACTGTTTCACTATCGACTTATTATAAAAGTCTATATTGCGGGATGCGGCTGAACCAGTGTTAATCTGAAGAAATGGTTAGTTAATGTTAGGTCAAGGTCAGTAAGATTAGGGTAACTAAAATTAAACGACATCGGTTGGGCAGGGTATGAAAGATTTTAATGCTACCTATTTGCTACACTGAAGAACAAGATCAACATAATTCGATTGATAACCACAGTAAGTCATCACCGAGGTCATTACTAATATCCAGGATGCTCGCGCCCACAGTCCACCGACTAAAGTAGGCGCATCACCCTCCTTTCACACTTCTTACTCGATAAGCGCGAACTTTGAGCTGAGCAGGAGCAAACGGATCATACGGCGATCTTGTGACGTCAGTCTATTCCTAGTGTGGTTAAGAAGCTGTGTCGTTTGCTCATATTTTCTCCAACATTAACGTCAGGGCAAAAGAATTTGCAAGAACACGTGAAATGGCGAATAAATTACCTTCGCTGTGTGTGCGTTTTTGTCAATGATTATTTTGTATCGTAAAGATGGCGAGAGATGGAAAGTGCCTTTTGATTATATTTTATATTATATTGATGTTAAGTAATTAAATTTGGAAAACGTACATAGAAGCACCAATACGAGTCATTTGGTCATCGTACTTTGGTCAGAAACAAGGCGAGAGAACGCGGCATTCTTCTCCTGCATATTTCCTCTTACATGTTATCTATTCGCAATTTTACACTTGATTTTAAACTTAATGAAGCTAGAGTCAATATTGAATGCGCGCAAAAGACTTTATCCAATGCTGCTTAACCACAGCCAGGGTTAGACTGATGTCATGAATATTCCTCAGGATCTGTTTGCTCCAGCTTGGTTTAAAGTTGCCACATCTGGAGGAGGACGGGGACATTTTTTCATAGTATGTGTATCATGCTCGCGCCCACGTGCAAGCAAGATACGTGGACGCACGTGCGTACGCGTGCGATTGTGTTAAATCTCGCACTTGCGTACAGTTTCCGCTTATTTTCTCATTTGTGAAACAGCTCATGGAGGATTCGATCTAACAAGATTTACTTTGAAATGTATGGAAATCGTGAAAGGTTGTGGAACGCAGTTTTACGGAATATTTCCTTGCACATTATATTTTTACCGATTTGTCAGGATGAGGTATCACCTTTTCACCCTGGCAGGCTGCCTATCATGTTGAACTGATAACTCTGTGTATATCTTTTCCAGCTTATTTCTGGACAAACTTGGTCATAGGTTGAGAATTAGGATGGATGGATATTATTCATTTTATAGATCATTAAAATTTTATTTTAGTATATTAGTATTTCTTATTTCGTGGGCTCTATTATTTATCTGTGCCTTCTTTCATAGTGATCTATTTTGCATTAGCTGTATAATTATGTATCGTTAGACGCCCGTAGGGGCCCTGCAGGGTGGCGAACGACGGCTTCGCGTTGGGGCTCCGGTGGAGCGCAGAAGCTGCTACTACTCCTTCTACGTTAAACCTAATGTGAATCTATGCTAAACCTACTCGGTATCTACGTTAAACCTACTCTGTATCTACGTTAAACCTACTCTGTATCTACGTTAAACCTACTCTGTATCTACGTTAAACCTACTCGGTATCTACGTTAAATCTTCTCGGTATCAACGCTAAAGCTACTCGGTATCTACGTTAAACCTACTCGGTATCAATGTTAAACCTACTCTGTATCTATGTTAAACCTACTCTGTATCTATGTTAAACCTACTCTGTATCTATGTTAAACCTACTCGGTATCTATGTTAAACCTACTCGGTATCTATGTTAAACCTACTTGGTATCTATGTTAAACCTACTTGGTATCTATGTTAAACCTACTCTATATACGTTAAACCTAATCGCTATCTACGTTAAACCTAATCGGTATCTACGTTAAATCTAATCGTTATCTGCATTAAACCTAATCGTTATCTACGTTAAACCTAATCGTTATCTACGTTAAACCTACTCTGTATCTACGTTAACCTTACTTGGTATCTATGTTAAACCTACTCGGTATCTTTGTTAAACCTACTCTGTATCTGCATTAAACCTAGTCTGTGTCCACGTTAAACCTACTCTGTATCTATGTTAAACCTACTCTGTATCTATGTTAAACCTACTCGGTATCTTTGTTAAATCTACTCTGTATCTACGTTAAACCTACTCTGTATCTACGTTAAAACTACTCTGTATCTACGTTAAACCTACTCGGAATCTACGTTAAACCTACTCAGAATCTATGATGAACCTTCTCGGAATCTGCGTTGCACCTACTCGTAATCTACGCTGCACCTACTTTGCCACTTCTTCAATTGCCCTGCATTAACTTCGTGTTGGGACTTCGGTGGAAAACGGAAGCAACTACTACTACATAAGGTTGAGAAGAGAACCCAAAGTCTATGTTACTAAATTTTTACTTAAATATCTTGCAGAAATAAAATTGACAAAGACCATTTATGGACATTTTAGAAGAAACATTTTGTAGCAGAATTTCATATGGATGGCCAGTATCTCTAGATGCTGTGCATTGGACGTATGATGGGCCTAGTGTCTAGAAGTTCAATTTGTTGGTCACATTTTTGAATTACCAATTGGGCCACAAGAAAAAACTTAGTTTCATTGCTTGGTTTTGCTGGTGTTGGGCAGTCTTTCCGCCACCAAGGCGAGATCCACTTAAAAGGCTAATATGAGAAAGTTTTACATCAAACTCTGATTGCATCTGATTAAATTTGAGTTAGCACTGCCTGAGTTAGTCCTGTGCGCGCTGGATAATTCGAGGACACTCTGAGTCTAATGTTATAAACTGTCAAGTTAACACGTCTCCCACCCTAGCTATTATACTTACTCAAGTTATCACAATCATCAAATATGTATTTCGATTGTGTACTGGTGTGCTAACGACCTTGTTTGGATGACACACTCTGATGAAGTTCACATCCTTGCCTTGCTGGATTGTTGGAAATGTTAGCACCAGTGCCATCTGCACACCTATGGTCTGTGCAGGGGCCACAAAATGACGTCTTAGTTTGCGCTAACCTGTTTGATGCAGGTTACCATCAGAGTCTGCCAGTAATTAATCACCACAATTGTTCCCACACCTATTCTTCTAGATGTGTGGGGAAATATTTTGGTATCCTCGAGGAAAATTCTCCAAGGGAACATGATTGCAATTTTCCTGTAGCTTTCGTGAATAATTTGTGTACCCCTCAATTGGAATATGGCATCAGTTCTCAATTGGAAGCTTTCTTCGGTGGTGCCCTGGAAGAACCGAGTTTTAATCCTCAAAATGAATCTGAGTCTGGCACTTGAAATGATCCTGGTCGTCATTTTCAAAGTAAATCTGTTTAGTGTCTCCAGAATAAACCTGGCCAATTGTGATGTCTCTTTAATATACGAGACCTGGCACATTGCTGGGGCACGCAACTCCGGCGGACGACTGGCCTGATACCCAGTCAAATGAGATAAAGAGGCGGTCTAGTGCATTGCGACATGGAGGAACCAAGTTCAACTGAGGAAATGGTTGGTGGGCTGAAGATCCCAGACGTTATTTACATGAAAAGATTCTCTTCAAGTTCATACAAGCCTCGGACCAAAAACAAATCAAAGTCGGAGCTCAGAGAATCAAAAACGGCTCTGGAAACTTCAATATCTTCCAATCCCATTTGGCAGGCCCCTCTGCCAAGTGAGGCTTATGCTAAACTGGCTAATTACAAAATCCCAAAGCTGATAAAGAAGCCTGCATTTGAACCCGTACACCAAAATGACTCCCCACAAACCGGTTGCAAAGACGGCAATGTTTCTTGGGACGAGACCGACGATGAGTGTTATGACGATCCACTGAGCCAGTTAGAAGACGAGAGCAATAACACTGACGTGAGCGTTATGCCACCCGACTCCACGTGTTGTCCTTCTACTTCCTCCTCTCGCTTTCTCTTGACATGTCCTGCCCCAGAACCTCCTTCCTGTTCCACCCACCCCGACCTTCCAGACCTTCCGTGCTTGGCGAAGCAGTCGTCAAATGCTTGTTCAGGAGGTTCAGCCTCTGGCCACTGCCGGCCAGGTGCTAAACTCATTGCTATGCCTACCCATCACCAGCAGCAGCTTCTTAAAAAGCGCCGTTACTCCCGTAGATCCCACCGCTATGATGACGAGGATGAAGGCGGTACTAACGCGAGCCACCGTTCTCTGGTGTCTTCCAGTCTTGAGGGTGGCGGAGTCAGAAAGACCATCCTTCTCACCAGCGTCAAGGCGCCGCCTCAGAGCGCGAACAACATCACTGCGGCGGACGTGGATGAGCCACAACTAAGAAAGAACAAGAACGAGACGCCCTTGAAGCAATCGAGACAGTACAAAAAGGTAAGTGTGCCTTGTTACAAACTATTTCTATATGCTGCTCAAGCTTTGGTTGAAGATGCTCGCAAGCAGAACAAACTGGTAAAGGCCGTTCACATTCATCTGTGTATCCATCTGCTGCTCAAGCTTGCATCATTGAAGCTTGGTAAATTGACTCGTGTGAGTTTTCTTTCATAAAAGGATTAATCTGTCTGGGTAAGAAAGGGTGCCATTTTAATATAATTTTATACTGCATATGACATCACAGTAAGGCCAAAAAAGCTCGAGTATTGAGCTTCTCTGATGAGATTCCTATCAGATCTCTACAATCTAATTTTTTTCAGCGTTCTTTCCAACATTTGTCTTTATTCCTGTATTCAGGTTTGGTTCACCTAGAGCTGAATCAATTGACATTAGCTATATAATTGCGTTCCTAATTTTCAGTTTGACATTCGGCGCTTGAAGGACAGTTCACTTCATCGTCTTATCTACTCTAAAGGATTAGCTGAATGTGTTTTTTCTTTACATGGATTCTTCAAGCGGTAGCTACATTCCAGACTTCATAACTCGTTATCGTCTGTTTGCACACTCTGAGTGCCCCGAAGCTCATCCCTGCTTCGTCTTCCGGCCTCTTTCTCCGGTGGGACGTGGATATACTCTAATTTATGTAATCTATTCTAGCGGTCCCGGTCTGAATCTGAGAGTAAGCCGGATGCCCCGGCTGCTGCGCCCACCCCTTCGGCGCCAACTGTGCACGACATCCGCAAGAACGTGCGCAAGGCACTCACGGACAGCCTGCTCAAGAGAGCAGAGGACAGCAGGACAGAGTTTCCTGACATGCAGAAGGAGGACATAGAGAGGCTGGTCAAACAGATCGAGGAGGAACTCTTCTGCTTCTTTAACAAGGTGAATGCCTGTTGAGTGTGGTTGCTGTAGGGTGAGGATGCCTTGTGTGTGCGTGTCGGTTTCATGGTGTAAATGAATGACCACTTATAAATGAAGCAAAGAGCTCTCTAAAGCTGTTGGCATATTGTTGGTAGAGCTGAATCGAGTGCTGGTAAATTGCGTTCATGCCGTCATGTGTGGAAACTTTGTTATACAAAAGCTCTTTTATGATCGGTTCACCGCCATGAAGATTATGATGGTAATTTCTGTGTTTGCTTGCTAGTGTTCCGACTCGGATTGCATCGTGTATGCGCTGTCGGGTGATGGAAGACCACTGCTCTGGTTTTGATTGTAAAGGCACCTAAAAGGAGGCCCCCTGCAAATTGCCTGCGCCGCTTTGGTGGTTGTCATGGAGATGATTCACTTTATTTTGGTGTCTTTAAGTTGTGATTGAGGCGGCACTCATATGCAATAGAGTATGATCTTTCTTCTTGAATTACCTTTTGGTATTATCAAGTTTTATTGCACTTACCATTGATCCTATTTCAAAGAAGGCTTTGATTTTTTAATAGTGTTAATTTTTGTTCCGGTCCTGAAAGTAAATAACATATTTTACATGTCACATGATTGATTGTTCATTTTTAAATTAATTTTATTATTGCTTCTAGCAAATTTTCTTATGTCTGATCGAGTAACCTAAAGTCTTCGTAGTTCTATTTGTATAATTTACTCTCTTACCTTCAGAGCGTGAATATCAAGTACAAGTCCCGCTACCGCAGTCTGGTGTTCAACATTCGAGATCCCAAAAACGGAGGACTGTTCAGGCAGATCCTGACTGGTGCGGCCTCGCCTCAAAAGCTGGCTACTATGACTTCCGACGAGATGGCGTCTAAAGAACTGGCAGAGTGGAGACAAACGCAGGGAAAAAAGGTAATTAATGGAGGCTTTGAGATGGTTATGGATGGCAACTAACGCAGGAGGAAAAGGTAATTAATGGTGGCTCTGGAATGGTAATGAATGGCGACAAATACGGGAGGAAAATGTAATTAATGGTGGCTCTGGAATGGTAATGGATGGCGACAAAAACGGGAGGGAAATGTAATCAATGGTGGCTCTGGAATGGTTATGGATGGCGACAAAAACGGGAAGAAAATGTAATTAATGGTGGCTCTGGAATGGTAATGAATGACGACAAAAACGGGAGGAAAATGTAATTACTGGTGGCTCTGGAATGGTAATGGATGGCGACAAACATGGGAGGAAATGTAATTAATGGTGGCTCTGAAATGGTTATAGCTTGCGACAAGTGCTGGGTAGAATCGTAGAATCGGCTTTTGAGTCTTAAGGGCAACAGACGCCGTTTGGAGGACAACAAACTTCTCGAATGGCGCAGTTAAGTGGCACTAGGGATTAGTGATATATACAGGTGGCAGAAAACGCTTAATTAATTAGAATTTAAATTAAATTCATGCTTGCAAACTGTTTAATTTGAAGTAGCTGTGAAAACATCGTGTTAAGTCAACCATCTGCCCAAAAGGGGCCTTTTAGACTGGGGAAAGAAGAGGCGAGCTCCCTGGCTGAAGGCCGAGGGTCGGCGTCTCAACCAATGCCAGTTGCTTTTTCTCATTAGTGAACGATTTCTTTTTCAGTAATTGTATTTTGGTATTGCCCTTGTGTGGTTTTATTCATTTTTTCCCGTTTGTTGTTTGCTGCTGCAGGAGTTGGAGGCAATTCAGAAGCACGAGCTCGACATGATCTCTCTCGGCAACACCTACATCATGAAGAGCCACAAAGGCGAGATTGAAATTGACAAGGACGAGTTCATCAAAGACAAGGAGACTGGTAAGCCAAGACTGAGGAGGAGAAGGAGGAGTAATGTAATTGACGCGTTGAAATGCTTCACGCCGTGGGAATAACCAGATGTTTCATGCAATTACTATAGTCTAACTTTGTTCGCTCTAATCACAATTTGCGAGAAGCATTACGAACGTTGAAGCTGGTGTAAGCGCCTGTTCTGCGTCGCTTGCTGTATCGCTAGTACCCTCCCGAGGCATACTTGGATACTTGGAGCTATATATTTCGCTTTCATAGTCGGTCACAGCGTAGCTGCTACCTGACCCACAGCTGTGGAGACTTTCTCCACTTGTGCTGTGGCATAAGCATTTGCATGTTGCTGCCACATTCGCCAGTCTGTTCCCGGCTCGGCGGCGCGTTGAAGTAGAGAGTTGTCTCCTCATCCATTGATTGGAGGTTTATCAGTAACACAACTGAGGTACTTGTCCAATCTTCTTTTGAACCTCAAAATGATTGCTGTAGCTGACAATTGCTGCACACGTTTGATCTTACGTATGTAATTTTTTTCTGTTAAATGCTACGGTCTGGTACTTTGAAATGGCACATTCTGCCAATCCTTGCCTGATTACTCACTGTCACTTTCCTTACAATTTTTTCGTTAACATTGACCGTGTAGCCTTCCAGTATTTTCGAAGCGTTTATGACCATGAATAATGTAGAACGTCACGTCTATTTACCTCATTTGCATCGTATGTTTAGTTCAAATTTTTGTTTACTTTCTTGAATTTTCTCTTAACTCCCAACATCCGTTGCGCGCACATACACGCGCACATACACGCACACATACACGCACACATACACGCATACATGCACGCACACATACACGCACACATACACGCACACATACACGCACATGCATGCACACATGTAGACACATATACCCGCACACATACTAGCACACATACAAGCACACATACAAGCACACATAGACGCACACATACACACACATACACGCACACATACACGCCCATACACACACACATGCACGCACACATGCACGCACACATGCACGCACACATGCACGCACACATGCACGAACACATGCACGCACACATGCACGCACACATGCACGCACACATGCACGCACACATGCACGCACACATGCACGCACACATGCACGCACACATGCACGCAC
>SDVV010013066.1:0-15233 GCA_016164225.1 Gammarus roeselii | reverse complement strand
CTCAGGTCTGTCATCCTTAGCTGCGCTCAGGTCTGTCATCCTTACCTGCGCTCAGGTCTGTCATCCTTAGCTGTGCTCAGGTCTGTCATCCTTAGCTGTGCTCAGGTCTGTCATCCTTAGCTGTGCTCAGGTCTGTCATCCTTAGCTGCGCTCAAGTCTACCATCCTTGGCTGAGTTCAAGTCTACCATCCTTGGCTGCGTTCAAGTCTAGCATCCTTGGCTGCGTTCAAGTCTAGCATCCTTGGCTGCATTCAAGTTTAGCATCCTTGGCTGCGCTCAATTCAATCACCCTAGGCTGCGCTCAAGCCTTGCGTCCTTGGCTGCATTCAAGTTTAGCATCCTTGGCTGCGTTCAAGTCTAGCATCCTTGGCTGCGTTCAAGTCTAGCATCCTTGGCTGCATTCAAGTTTAGCATCCTTGGCTGCGCTCAATTCAATCACCCTAGGCTGCGCTCAAGCCTTGCGTCCTTGGCTGCATTCAAGTTTAGCATCCTTGGCTGCGTTCAAGTCTAGCATCCTTGGCTGCGTTCAAGTCTAGCATCCTTGGCTGCATTCAAGTTTAGCATCCTTGGCTGCGCTCAATTCAATCACCCTAGGCTGCGCTCAAGCCTTGCGTCCTTGGCTGCATTCAAGTTTAGCATCCTTGGCTGCGTTCAAGTCTAGCATCCTTGGCTGCGTTCAAGTCTAGCATCCTTGGCTGCATTCAAGTTTAGCATCCTTGGCTGCGCTCAATTCAATCACCCTAGGCTGCGCTCAAGCCTTGCGTCCTTGGCATTGTACAAGTCTACCATCCTTGGTTGCACTGGCACAAGCTCTACCAAGAGGGTTCGGAGCCGTCCCATTTGAAGTCCCTCTAGAAAAGGGCCTATTTTTGTTAATGCATTAATTATACTCAAGTAGGATCAACGTTACCTTAGTACCAACGGTAACAATTAATTGTGCTCAAGTAGGATCAACGTTACCTTAGTACCAACGGCAACAATTAATTATGCTTAAGTAGAATCAACGTTACCTTTGTGTCAACGGCAACAATTACTTATGCTCAAGTAGGATCAACGTTACTTTAGTGCCAACGGCAACAATTAAATATGCTCAAGTAGGATCAACGTTACCTTTGTGTCAACGGCAACAATTAATTATGCTCAAGTAGGATCAACGTTACCTTAGTACCAACGGCAACAATTAATTATGCTCAAGTAGGATCAACGTTACCTTAGTATCAACAGCAACAATTAACCATGCTCAAGTAGGATCAACGTTACCTTTGTGCCAACGGCAACAATTAATTATGTTCAAGTAGGATCAACGTTACCTTAGTACCAACGGCAACAATTAATTATGCTCAAGTAGAATCAACGTTACCTTTGTGTCAACGGCAACAATTAATTATGCTCAAGTAGGATCAACGTTACCTAAGTATCAACAGCAACTATTAATTATGCTCAAGTAGGATCAACGTTACCTTTGTGCCAACGGCAACAATTAATTATGTTCAAGTAGGATCAACGTTACCTTAGTACCAACGGCAACAATTAATTATGCTCAAGTAGAATCAACGTTACCTTTGTGTCAACGGCAACAATTAATTATGCTCAAGTAGAATCAACGTTACCTCTGTGCCAAAGGCAACAATTAATTATGCTCAAGTAGGATCAACGTTACCTTTGTGTCAACGGCTACAATTAATTATGCTCAAGTAGGATCAACGTTACCTTAGTACCAACAGCAACAATTAATTATGCTCAAGTAGGATCAACGTTACCTCTGTGCCAACGGCAACAATTAATTATGCTCAAGTAGGATCAACGTTACCTTTGTGTCAACGGCAGCAATTAATTATGATCAAGTAGGATCAACGTTACCTTAGTGCCAACGGCAACAATTAATTATGCTCAAGTAGGATCAACGTTACTTTAGTGTCAACGGCAACAATTAAATATGCTCAAGTAGGATCAACGGTTTCCTTAGTACCAACGGCAAGAAATAATTATGCTCAAGTAGGATCAACGTTACCTTAGTACCAACAACAACAATTAATTATGCTCAAGTAGGATTAACGTTACCTTAGTACCAACAACAACAAATAATTATGCTCAAGTAGGATCAGCGTTACCTTAACGCCAACGGCAACAATCTACACCGTGATGCGAACCCCTTTAATTTCAGTTCGTCCGTCGATTTAGGTCCGATCGTTAGATGACAGCACCGTCTATTGAAGGCAAGGAATTGGGGCAAGCCCTAGGTCCATCTCGCCGAGGGCGCTTCAATTGAAGGTAATCCTTCCCGTCACTGATTGGTAGCCAAGGTACAATATTTTATTTTATCAGACAGATGATTGGTGACACAATACCAAAGACGCACAGGCTTATGTATGGCCCTTTATTTTAAGTTCTTATTTAGGTCCGCCACAGTCCAACTAACCCTGCATTTGTCCGTAGCCAAGACACAACGTTTATATCATTTGGCAGCCCTTTGGAGATATAATATGTTGTTTTCCACTACACATCCGACCACGACCCTTGTCTGTGTGGGCGAATTGGGTGGCCCTGTTATGTTGGTGTCCACTACACATTCGACCACGACCCTTGTCTGTGTGGGCGCGCTGTGTGACCCTGTTATGTTGGTGTCCACTACACATTCGACCACGACCCTTGTCTGTGTAGGCGCGCTGGGTGGCCCTGTTATGTTGGTGTCCACTACACATTCGACCACGACCCTTTTCTGTGTGGGCGTGCTAGGTGGCCCTGTTATGTTGGTGTCCACTACACATTCGACCACGACCCTTGTCTGTGTGGGCGCGCTGAGTGGCCCTGTTATGTTGGCGTTCACTACACATTCGACCACTACCCTTGTCTGTGTGGGCGTGCTGGGTGGCCCTGTTAAGTTGGTGTCTACTTAACCTTCGACCAGGACCCTTGTCTGTGTGGCGCGCTGGGTGGCCCTGCTATGATGGTGTCCATTCCATTACACACTCGACCACGACCCTTGTCTGTGTGGGTGCTGGGTGGCCCTGTTTAGTTGGTGTCAACTACACATTCGACCACGACCCTTGTATATTCTGGCGCGGTGGGGGGCTCTGTTAAGTTGGTGTTCATTTCATTACACACTCGACCACAACCCTTGTCTGTGTGGGCGCGCTGGGTGGCTCTGTTAAGTTGGTGTCCACTACACACTCGAGCACGACCCTTGTCTGTGTGGGCGCGCTGGGTGGCCCTGTTAAGTTGGTGTCCACTACACACTCGATCACGACCCTTGTCTGTGTGGGTGCGCTGGGTTGGCCCTGTTAAGCTGGTGTCCATTTCATTACACACTTGACCACGACCCTTGTCTGTGTGGGCGCGCTGGATGGCACTGTTTAGTTGGTCTCCACTTTACATTCGACCACGACCCTTGTCTGTGTGGGTGCTGGGTGGCACTGTTAAGTTGGTGTCAACTACACGTTCGACCACGTCCCTTGCCTGTATGGGTGCGATGGGTGGCCCTGTTAAGTTTGTTTCCACTACACATTCGACCATGACCCTTGTTGTGTGAGCGCGCTGGGTGGCCCTGTTAGGTTAGTGGCCTCTACACATTCGACCACGACTCTCGTTGTGAGGATGCGCTGGGTGGCCCTGTTAAGTGGGTGCCCACTACACATCCAACCACGACCCATGTCTGTGTGAGTGCGCTGGTGGCCCTGTTAAGTTGGTGTTCACTTTACATTCGACAACGACCCTTGTCTGTGTAGGCGCACTGGGCGACCCTGTTAAGTTGGTCTCCACTACACACACTCGACCACGACCCTTGTCTGTGTAGGCGCGCTGGGTGACCCTGTTAAGTTGGTGTCCACTTTACATCCGACCACGACCTTTGTGTGTGTGGGTGCGCTGGGTGGTCCAGTTAAGTTGGTGTTCACTACACGCATGACCACGACCCTTGTCAGTGTGCGCGCACTTGCTGGCCCTGTTGAGTTGGTTTTCACTACACACGCAACCACGACCCTTGTCTGTGTGGGCGCGCTAGGTGGCCCAGTCAAGTTGGTGTCTGCTATTCATGCGACCACGACCCTTGTCTGTGTGGGCGCTGGATGGCCCTGTTAAGTTGGTGTTCACTACCGTGCGACCATGACCCTTGTCAGTGTGCGCGCATTTGCTGGCCCTGTTAATTTGGTTTCACTACACACGCGACCACGACCCTTGTCTGTGTGGGCGCGCTGGGTGGCCCTGGTAAGTTAGATTTCGCTTCATACGCGACCACTACCCTTGTCAGTGTGGGTGCGCTGGGTGGTCATTGTTAAGTGCTGTCCACTACACTCGATCACGACCCTTGTCAGTTTGGGCACGCTGGGTGGCCCTGTTAAGTTGGTGTTAGGTTGATGGCCACAACACACTCAATCACGTGCCTTGTCAATGTGGGCGCGCTAGGTGGCCATGTTAGGTTGATGGCCACGATGCACTCAATCACGTGCCTTGTCAGTGTGGGCGCGCTAGGTGGCCATGTTAGGTTAATGGCCACGACACACTCAATCACGTGCCTTGTCAGTGTGGGCGCGCTAGGTGGCAATGTTAGGTTGATGGCCACGACACACTCAATCACGTGCCTTGTCAGTGTGGGCGCGATAGGTGTCTCGACTTTTAAATTTACACTTTTTCAATTTCTTGGTTCAAAAGCATCTCCGGATAATCGGATACACTATCTATCAAATGCATCTAGCTACAGTATCTTACAAACACTGTGCCCTGTCCCCTTCCCTCAACGAGAGCTTGTGCTGCTTCAACAAGGAGACGTCCGCCATTTCTATCAACAAACTCTTTGAGCTGTTAACGGGGAGAGCGAAATAGGGCCTCATTGGACATACAACTTCAGAAAGCGAGGAAGAGTACGTCTCTGAATAAAAGCGACGACGTATATGTCCCTTTGTATCGGCTTGTACTGTCTACAGGGTGCCTTCAAGTTCGAGAACTGCTTTGAATAATGGCGGGAGACGCAATGGTCCCTTTATATCGGCTACTACTGTCCACAGGGTGCCTTCATGTGCGAGGTTCCCACTCCCGAGAATGGTTCCAATCGCTCCGTTCTATATACGAGCGGTATCCTACCTCAAAGGATTAGCGTACAGTATCCCTACTCTTCCCCGTCGTTTGGTATTCTACCTCAAAGGATTAGCGTACAGTATCCCTACTATTCCACGTTGTATTGTATCCTACCTCAAAGGATTAGCGTACAGTATCCCTACTATTCCACGTTGTATTGTATCCTACCTCAAAGGATTAGCGTACAGTATCCCTACTCTTCCACGTCGTATGGTATCATACCTCAAAGGATTAGCGTACAGTATCCCTACTCTTCCACGTCGTATGGTATCCTACCTCAAAGGATTAGCGTACAGTATCCCTACTCTTCCACGTCGTATGGTATCCCACCTCAAAGGATTAGCGTACAGTATCCCTACTCTTCCACGTCGTATGGTATCCTACCTCAAAGGATTACCGTACAGTATCCCTACTCTTCCACGGCGTATGGTATCCTACATCAAAGGATTAGCGTACAGCATCCCTACTCTTCCACGTCGTATGGTATTCTACATCAAAGGATTAGCGTACAGTATCCCTACTCTTCCACGTCGTATGGTATCCTACATCAAAGGATTAGCGTACAGTATCCCTACTCTTCCCCGTCATTTGGTATCCTACATCAAAGGATTTGCGTACAGTATCCCTCCTCTTCCACATCGCATGTTATCCTACCTCAAAGGACTAGCGTACAGTATCCCTACTCTTCCACGTCGTATTGGATCCTACCTCAAAGGATTAGCGTACAGTATCCCTACTCTTCCACGTCGTATGGTATCCTACCTCAAAGGATTAGCGTACAGTATCCCTACTCTTCCACGTCGTATGGTATCCTACCTCAAAGGATTAGCGTACAGTATCCCACCTCAAAGGATTAACGTACAGTATCCCTACTCTTCCACGTCGTATGGTATCCTACCTCAAAGGATTAGCGTACAGTATCCCTACTCTTCCACGTCGTATGGTATCCTACATCAAAGAATTAGCGTACAGTATCCCTACTATCCCACGTTGTATTGTATCCTACATCAAATGATTTGCGTATAGTATCCCTACTCTTCCACGTCGTTTGGTATCCTACATCAAAGGATTAGCGTACAGTATCCCTACTCTCCCACGTCGTATGGTATCCTACATCAAAGGATTAGCGTACAGTATCTCTACTCTTCCACGTCGTTTGGTATCCTACATCAAAAGATTAGCGTACAGTATCCCCACTCTCCCACATCGTATGGTATTCTACATCAAAGGATTTGCGTACAGTATCCCTACTCATCCACGTCGTTAGGTCAAAGGTATGATCCTTGTGGTTTTCATGTTGCGAAACCTTGAAACTGTTCCGGTAAACATAATGCTTTCCTTTTCATAAGAGATATGCGGTTACCCATCTAGTGATGAATTTAAAAAGCTAGTCCCATCATTTGCAGCTAATGGAGTAGCGGTAAACATCCGGTCATTCTCGTTTCTGTTTAAAAGTTATGCTTTTCTTTTCTTATAAGATATACGTTTTTTTTTTTGCCTTGATTTGGTTTGAGCAACACATCAACTTTCTTTGAGGCTACTGAAACTTCCGAATACTTGAACACGCGACGAAGTTAGGGTTGATACTAGGACGTCTCTCCCTCTCCGTTCTCTGTGAGCTTTTAAATAAGTAAAAATGTAAAAATCCCAGGGCTCAGCGGCTCTGAGGGAGCGGCTGAAAACAGTGCTGTCGTCTCAATAATTCACAGCAAGAGCTGGCGGCCGCAGCGAAAACACACAAGAAAATAAAGTGATATTAAGTATCACCGTCATAGGAGGTGAGCTGTACATGGACAGAGGTACCTGCGATCTCACTATCACAACTCACGTTTAACAATCACCCAAGGTAGAGTGCGTCAACAACAAAAGTTGGAATAATAACTGAAGAGGAGTTGAGTATTGCAGCAGCACGTGACGCTGTTAAAGCAAGAATAATAACTGAAGAGGAGTTAAGTATTGCAGCTACACGCGACGCTGTTGAAGTAAGAATAATAACTGAAAAGGAATTAAGTATTGCAGCTGCATGCGACGCTGTTTAGGCAAGAATAATAACTGAAGAGGAGTCAAGTATTGCAGCTGCATGCGACGCTGTTGAAGCAAGAATAATAACTGAAGAGGAGTGGAGTATTGCAGCTGCACGCGACGCTGTTGAAGCAAGAATAATGACTGAAGAGGAGTTGAGTATTGCAGCAGCACGCGACGCTGTTGAAGCAAGAATAATGACTGAAGAGGAGTTGAGTATTGCAGCTGCACGCGACGCTGTTGAAGCAAGAATAATGACTGAAGAGGAGTTGAGTATTGCAGCAGCACGCGACGCTGTTGAAGTAAGAATAATGACTGAAGAGGAGTTGAGTATTGCAGCAGCACGCGACGCTGTTAAAGCAAGAATAATAACTGAAGAGGAGTTCAGTATTGCAGCTGCACGCGACGCTGTTAAAGCATTGAATAATAACTGAAGAGGAGTTCAGTATTGCAGCTGCACGTGACGCTGTTGAAGCAAGAATAATGACTGAAGAGGAGTCGAGTATTGCAGCTGCACACGACGCTGTTGACGCAATAACAATAACTGAAGAGGAATTCAGTATTGCAGCTGCACACGACGCTGTTGAAGCAAGAATAATAACTGAAGAGGAGTTCAGTATTGCAGCTGCACGTGACGCTGTTGAAGCAAGAATAATGACTGAAGAGGAGTTGAGTATTGCAGCTGCACACGACGCTGTTGACGCAATAAAAATAACTGAAGAGGAATTCAGTATTGCAGCTGCACACGACGTTGTTGAAGCAAGAATAATAACTGAAGAGGAGTTCAGTATTGCAGCTGCACGTGACGCTGTTGAAGCAAGAATAATAACTGAAGAGGAACTGAGTATTGCAGCAGCACGCGACGCTGTTGAAGCAAGAATAATGACTGAAGAGGAGTTGAGTATTGCAGCAGCACGCTACGCTGTTGAAGTAAGAATAATGACTGAAAAGGAGTTGAGTATTGCAGCTGCACGCGACGCTGTTGAAGCAAGAATAATAACTGAAGAGGAACTGAGTATTGCAGCAGCACGCGACGCTGTTGAAGCAAGAATAATGACTGAAGAGGAGTTGAGTATTGCAGCAGCACGCTACGCTGTTGAAGTAAGAATAATGACTGAAAAGGAGTTGAGTATTGCAGCTGCACGCGACGCTGTTGAAGCAAGAATAATAACTGAAGAGGAACTGAGTATTGCAGCAGCACGCGACGCTGTTGAAGCAAGAATAATAACTGAAGAGGAACTGAGTATTGCAGCAGCACGCGACGCTGTTGAAGCAAGAATAATGACTGAAGAGGAGTTGAGTATTGCAGCAGCACGCGACGCTGTTGAAGCAAGAATAATGACTGAAAAGGAGTTGAGTATTGCAGCTGCACGCGACGCTGTTGAAGCAATAATAATAACAGAAGAGGAGTTAAGTATTGCAGCAGCACGCGACGCAGTAGGAACAGCCACAGAGAAGGACGAACACCGACGCTCCCGTCAGCCGAAGGGCAATTAGCAACGGAAGCGTACACAGAGGCGAGTCAACTACGACAGCCAAATCAAAGTTTGTGTCGAGCGACCGGGGCTGCCGACAACAGAAGGCAGAGCAGCAGGCGCCGACAACAGAACGCAGAGCATCAGGAGCCAACAACAGAAAGCAGAGCATCAGGAGCCGACAACAGAAGGCAGGGCAGCAGGAGCCGACAACAGAAGGCAGAGCAGCAGGAGCCAACAACAGAAAGCAGAGCATCAGGAGCCGACAACAGAAGGCAGGGCAGCAGGAGCCGACAACAGAAGGCAGAGCAGCAGGAGCCGACAACAGAAAGCAGAGCATCAGGAGCTGACAACAGAAGGCAGAGCATCAGGAGCCGACAACAGAAGGCAGGGCAGCTGGAGCCGACAACAGAAGACAGAGCAGCAGGAGCCAGGGCAGCGGTGGAACCCTCCAACACGGAAGCCATCCTGCTTTAAAGCAGAACCGGACAGACGCAACTTCAGTGGATGCCCTTAGGACAGACACTGCGACGAGGGAAAGACGGAGAGTGTGATGGGAGGGAGGGGGCGATGGGAGTAGGAGTGATGGAAACAGGAGTGATAGGAGCAGGAGTTATGAGACCAGGAATGGCGGGTGTGGCAGTCATAGGAGAAAGAATGTCTGAAGCAGGTGAGATAGGAGCAGGATTGACTGAAGCAGGAGGTATGGAAACAGGTAGAACGGAAGCGGGAGGGATAGGAGCGGAAATAACGAAAACGGGAGGGACGTGAGCAGGAGTGATGGGTGAATGAATTATGGGGTCAGGAGTGAAGGGAACAAGAGTGATTGGAGCAGAATTGTTGCGAGCACGAGTGATGGGGCAGGAATGGTGGGTGCAGGAGTGATGGGAAGAGGAGTGATGGAAACAGGAGGGATGGGATCAGGAATAATGGAAACACGAGTGATCAGAGCAAGATTGATGGGAACATGAGTGATGAGAATGAGAGTGATGGGAACAGGAGTGATATGAGCAGGAGTGATGGGAACAAAAGTGATAGGAGCCATAGTGACGAGTGATGGTAGCAAGAGTGGTGAGAGCTGGAGTGATGGCAGAAGAGATTGGAGTTGGGGTGATGGGAACAAAAGTGAGGGTAGCAGAAGTGATGAGGCCGTTAGCGATGTGAACAGGAGTGATGGGAACAGGAGTGATTGGAGCAGGGGTGATGGGGTCAGGAGTGATGGGGCAGCAGCTAAAGGAAAGGATTGATGGGCACAGGAGTGATGTGAACAGGACCCCTGGAAACGGGAGTAATGGGGACAAGGGTGATAGGACAGAAGTGATGAGGGCAGAAAATATGGGAACAGAAGTGGTGGGAACAGAAGTGATGGGAACAGAAGTGAGAGAAACAGAAGTGCTAAAATGGTTGTTTGTTCTTCTCTACACAAATACAGATCATATGCGGTGGCAATGGCTAATGAACCTAAGCAACTGGAAACAGTTATCATATGGTCAGTAATTGGTTGTTGACTTGTGTTACCAGGCAACCATTACCTTACCAGTGACGTCATTATCAATTTGTTGTTGACTTGTGTTACCAGGCAACCATTACCTTACCAGTGACGTCATTATTATTTGGTTGCTGACTTGTGTTACCAGGTAACCATTACCTTACCAGTGACGTCATTATTATTTGGTTGTTGACTTGTGTTACCAGGTAACCTTTACCTTACCAGTGACGTCATTATTAATTGGTTGTTGACTTGTGTTACCAGGCAACCATTACCTTACCAGTGACGTCATTATTAATTGGTTGTTGTCTTGTGTTACCAGGCAACCATTTCCTTATCAGTGACGTCATTATTAATTGGTTGCTGACTTGTGTTACCAGGCAACCATTACCTTACCAGTGACGTCATTATTAATTGGTTGTTGACTTGTGTTACCAGGCAACCATTACCTTACCAGTGACGTCATTATTAATTTGTTGTTGACTTGTGTTACCAGGCAACCATTACCTTATCAGTGACGTCATTATTAATTGGTTGTTGACTTGTGTTACCAGGCAACCATTACCTTACCAGTGACGTCATTATTAATTTGTTGTTGACTTGTAATACCAGGCAACCATTACCTTACCAGGGACGTCATTATTAATTGGTTGTTGACTTGTGTTACCAGGCAACCATTACCTTGCCAGTGACGTCATTATTAATTGGTCGTTTACTTGTGTTACCAGGCAACCATTACCTTACCAGTGACGTCGTTATTAATTGGTCGTTTACTTGTGTTACCAGGCAACCATTACCTTAAGTGACGTCATTTGAGCGGAAGGAAGGGAGGAGAGCAATTGTCCCCACTACGGTCCAAACGTCTTCTGCAAGACATGTCCTGTCAATAGGCTCTATTCAATAATGGTACGCGATGACTTACCGAAGTAAGGTAACTTAGTAAATGAACATAAATATGATACCTCAAGACGCATCTCGCGCCATTCTGCGGTCCTCTGCCCATACAGATCATCTGCATTGAAGATATTGAACGGTCTGTTGGAACGCATCTTCTGCGGTCCTCAGCCCATACACATCATCTGCATTGAAGATATTGAACGGTCTGTTGCCACGCATATTCTGCGGTCCTCTGCCCATACAGATCATCTGCATTGAAGATATTGAACGGTCTGTTGCCACGCATATTCTGCGGTCCTCAGCCCATACAGATCATCTTCATTGAAGGTATTGAACGGTCTGTTGGCACGCATATTCTGCGGTCATCAGCCCATACAGATCATCTGCATTGAAGGTATTAAACGGTCTGTTGCCACGCATATTTTGCGGTCCTCAGCCCATACAGATCATCTGCATTGGAGGTATTAAACTGTCTGTTGACACGCATATTCTGCGGTCCTCAGACCACACAGATCATCTGTATTGGAGGTATTAAACGGTCTGTTGGCATGCATATTCTGCGGTCCTCAGCCCATACAGATCATCTGCATTGAAGATATTGAACGGTCTGTTGGCACGCATTCTGCGGTCCTCAGCCCATACAGATCATCTGCATTGGAGGTATTAAACGGTCTGTTGATACGCATATTCTGCGGTCCTCAGCCCATACAGATTATCTGCATTGGAGGTATTAAACGGTCTGTTGGCACGCATATTCTGCGGTCCTCAGCCCATACAGATCATCTGCATTGGAGGTATTGAACGATCTGTTGGCACGCATATTCTGCGGTCCTCAGCCCATACAGATCATCTGCATTGGAGGTATTAAACGGTCTGTTGGCACGCCCATTCTGCGGTCTTCAGCCCATACAGATCATCTGCATTGGAGGTATTGAACGGTCTGTTGGCACGCATATTCTGTGGTACTCAGCTCATACAGATCATCTGCATTGGAGGTATTGAACGGTCTGTTGGCACGCATATTCTGTGGTACTCAGCTCATACAGATCATCTGCATTGGAGGTATTAAACGGTCTGTTGGCACGCATATTCTGTGGTCCTCAGCCCATACAGATCACCTGCATTGGAGGTATTGAACGGTCTGTTGGCACGCATATTCTGCGGTCCTCAGCCCATGCAGATTATCTGCATTGGAGGTATTGAACGGTTCAATCATTTCCTCGAAAACTTTATGTGGTAATCTGTTCCACTAGTTACGAGGTCAACCGCACAGTTTTTATCTTTTAAAATCTTCATTATTTTAATTTAGATTGTCTTCCCTAATTCAACACAAGTGAACTTATGAGTTTCATCCAAGGGATTACGCATGTCACTGTGGTCTACAGATGACCTGAAAGAAAACTTAGGTTCGGGTATTTGCCTTACCAATTTTAAACAAACCTAATGACAAACGTGAATAATTTTAATTCATATGTGAAACAAGAAGCTTTTAGTAAATATTTTAGAAGTGAAGAGACATTTTAACGATCTTAGTTTTCAAGGTGTGCTCTAGACAAATTATACATAATCAATTAAAGGTATTGTATAAATACTGGGAAATAATGTTTTAGGCCAAATAACTGGCTTCAAAAGTTGATTACGTAGCTTGTACAAAGGTTAGAACAATCCAAGAAATCGAACCACCGAGGTAATCCAAATTGTGTGCGTCTTAAAAACAGTTCGTGTTCGAATGATACAAAAAATGACCGTGGACACGATCGACCAGGTAATGATAATTTGAGGTTTTAAGTAACTAGCAGGGTCGCTTAGATTTTTCCTCGTTCAGAGATTTCTGCTGAGTTATTGCGTGTGTTTAACCGAATGGTACTTGAAGGAAATGGGACATCAAATGTACTTTTCGTGTAATTGTAAAACGTAACATATTAGTTAACGAAACAAGTTGAAACGTATAAAAAGTGCATCATTCAGCAAGTTGAAAAATCGTGGCCATAGTTTATTCATTAAGTTATAATATTCAAGCTCGATCATTCGTGAACTTTATTCAGGCAATTTTTTTTTTAATAAACATCCCAGTGCAATTAGTTGAATAATTCCAACATCTAATTGAGCTCTAGTACCTTATAAGTCATTCATTTAGAGTGCGTGCAATTTACTATGATTTATATTTTGCTCAAAGTTCCTCATGTCAACTTCCCAGAGAAGCAAATAAGTTTAAATAAGATATCAACAGAATAACCAGCTCCTGCGTATCATGAGGCCAGACAAAACAACAGCTTCAATTCAGAATATTAGTTTCAAACAGAAATATACCCAAACTGCAAGCAGAGCAGCTTAGTGCCCTGGTAGAGCTCTCTTCCCAAGTCCAAACCTTTGGTAGTAAAACAGCGTAAGTTGAGAATGCTGCTTCCCTTCCTGCATCCAAGCTACGGTCCGGAGTCGAGCTAGACCAGGCTGCAGAAAGGCCTTGACAAGACACTCGAACTAAATACATTTTCATAGCATTCTGACTAACTTTACCTCGTAGAAGTCGGACAAAGTAATGGGTAAAAGGATTTAGTTACCCTAATTTGATAAACCATGGGTGCGTGGACCGTTGCCTCGAGGTTTTATCCTCTGGGCCGATAAAGGCAGATAGCGAGGGCTTGAGAGAATGTTGGGACAATGAGGCAAGGGGGATTTAGACTTTGAGTGGCCTCAAGTACTAGTAGTCTTGTGGGGTCAGATGTGGTAGTTGATCCGTCAGCCATGTTCTGTAGCATGCGAACATCATAAAAGAACCTATGTTCTTACATTAATAGGAACATCACAGTGTTTAGGGCTTAGCTCATGAAATTAAAGTTATCTTATTAGACGTAGTAGCAGTTGAAAACAGTCATAAAGGAGGGCTATCAGGGGATAACTGTTTTATTCCTCGCATACCATTCAGATATGGTACAGTCAATGTTGGTAGGAAATAAAACGTGCACAGACAAGAATTTATGTTGCACAGCTGTTTGCAGTTTTATAAAGTTTTGAATAGACAATCATGCACAAGCATTACATCTTAATTGTTATTTATCGCCGGTAATGTTTATTCCGTTAAAAATACGAATTATCTAACAGAAGAATCATTGAACAAAGACGAGCAGGTATAAATACTTAATTCCGACAATGCATAATGCTTTTCCATCGTTTATTTTGGATTAGAAAGTTTTTTCTACTATCGTATATTATTTCTATATACCACAAATGCTTAAATGAGTCCGACATGTATCAGGAAGTAATAATAATAATGCTACCTTCATCATAACCATCCTGGGCATAGTATTACAATTGTAACGATACCCTAATGTATCGTTAAGGTTTCAGTACAATTGTAATGCCAGAACAGATTGCAACGAGGATTTCATTTGAGGAACTCATAACTCGAGTCATAAGGCTGGGTGCCGCTTTACGGAACAGTATCTTGATGTGATCTGAGGTGACTGTTCGTATTCTTTGATAGCATGATGTCAAGTCTAAAGGAAGACCAGATGTCTATAATTGACTTTTCAAAACTTTATGAATAGAAAACCCATCCTATGCGAACGAAATTTCCTACACATTTTTAAATTACAACTATTTAGATAATGGGAATATACAAAAGGGATTAAAATAGCCAAAAATTGTTCCACTCCCCCACCCCCGTGAAATTGAAACAAGGTTCTTCGTTATCGTTATTTATCTGGTGCGAATACCTTCTGAGGTTAATTCATATTAAGATTGGTAAGGTTTTATTACCTTTGAACGATAATGTATGCATTAATGTTTCAATACTTGTAGGAGCAAGCTAGATTACTGTAAACTAATGAGATTAAATTATAATAAATCAAAGATGTGGAGCTGCTACTACTGCCAGCTGCCCTATTGATGTGTGCAATGAATACATGCCAACGCCACGAATTGGGAATCCTCGCAATTAACGATGAGATCGACATAATAGCCATCACAGAATCGTGGATGAAATCAAGCACCAGAAATTATCTGGGCGAATTCACACTCCCGGGTTTTGCCCTATTTCACAAAGATAGACTAGGCCGTGAGGGTGGAGGAGTATTGTTTCTCGTGAAAAATACTCTACAAATAATAGAAGTCCCCATTCCAAGCAGCAGACACGACATAGTTTCAATTCAAGTAGCCGGTAAACATACAAAGTGTCAAATCACACTAGTTTATCGTCCTCCCAAGAGCAACGTCGCAGATGATATCGATCTTTACAACACCCTCGTCGATGTGGTCAGTACACAAAACAGTATAGTACT
>SDVV010013065.1:0-15233 GCA_016164225.1 Gammarus roeselii | reverse complement strand
CAGAGTAGGTTTACCGTAGTTACAGAGTAGGTTTACCGTAGTTAGAGAGTAGGTTTACCGTAGTTACAGAGTAGGTTTACCGTAGTTACAGAGTAGGTTTACCGTAGTTACCGAGTAGATTTAACGTCGATACAGAGTAGGTTCAACGTAGATACTGAATAGGTAGTAGTAGATACCAAATACGCTTAACGTAGATACCGAGTAGGTATAACGTAGATTTACCGTAGATTCAGAGTAGGTTTAACATAGATTCAGAGTAGGTTTAACATAGATTCAGAGTAGGTTCAACATAGATTCAGAGTAGGATCAACGTAGGTTCAGAGTAGGATCAACGTAGGTTCAGAGTAGGTTTAACGTAGATACAGAGTAGGTTTAATGTAGATACAGAGTAGGTTTAACGTAGATACAGAGTAGGTATAACGTAGATTTGGAAGGAGGGAGCAAAAGTTCCAGGATTCAGAGGGGCCTCAAGTGGGTCCAACGTTTCTCAAGAGGGTCCCGAAGGGTCTCAAGGGTGTCCCAAAGGGCCCCAGAAGGGTCCAAGTGGGTCCCCCCAAGTCCTCCTGGTTTTCCAAGTCCCCCGGGTTCCCGAAACTCCGAGCCCCGCGGGTCCCACGAGTACCATCTCTCCCTCAGTCACCTTGTCTCAACCAACCTCGGTATGTATAATAATAACAAATGCAAAATTTATCACTATGAAAAAAGGGCAGAGAATAATAGAGCCCACGAAATAAGAAATACTGGAATAAAGTGTTAATGATCTATAAAATGAATAATCATCCATCCAAACCATAAGTTACAGAGTAGGTTTAACGTCGATACAGAGTAGGTCCAACGTAGATACCGAATAGGTTCAACATAGATACCGAATAGGTTCAACGTAGATACCGAATAGGTTCAACGTAGATACCAAATAGGTTCAACGTAGATACCGAATAGGTTTACCGTAGATACCGAGTAGGTTCACCGTAGATACCGAGTAGGTTTAATGTAGATTTGGGAGGAGGGAACAAAGGTTCCAGGATTCAGAGGGGCCTCAAGTGAGTCCTACAGTTTCTCAACAGGGTCCCGAAGGGTCTCATGGGTGGCTCAAAGGGCCTCAGAAGGGTCCAAGTGGGTCCCAGCAAATCCTCCTGGTCTTCCATGTCCCCCGGATTCCCGATTTGATTTGGACCTCATTTCCACCAGAGCCTCAACGTGAGTCATAATAGGCTCTTCCGTAGGGCGCGACCGCCGTTGATTCAGGTAAGTTCGCACGGCCTCGCGCGCGAAAATATTAGTCATGTCAAGATGAAGTCAGTACATATTTCAATTGTGGCATATTCGCGTATCTTCCTTAAATGTGTTATTTCTGTGCGTGATGTGGTGGAGAGACCAACTCATTTGCACAGGTGTTTAGGGTTTAGACAGCTTCGTATAGTCCGGTGTGTTTTCCGAAAGCGATAAGCTTTTTATGGTTGGCTGGGTCCGTGAGTAGGCTTTGTAGGTTGCACGGGGGATTTATGAACGCTCGTCGGGCTGCCGCGAGTGCGTTGCAATCAAGCAGTAAGTGTTTCATGCTGATAGCCACTTGATGGCAACAGGGGCAAGGTGGCGCGTTGCCACCTTGCCCCTGTTGCCACCATCCATTAATCAGGTGGTTGTGAGTTATCCACGTGTGTCCCGTGCACAAGCGGTTGATTCCCATTCTCCGACTGAGGGTTTGACTGAAAGCACTTTTTGTCCACTCTGTTGCCACATTTCATCCAATCGGGATGTTATATGGGAGCTAATGATAGGGAACCAGTCCCGGTAATGTATTGCGAAAAATTGTTCATGGTGAGTAGATGCCAGTTTAGCGAGCGAGTCCGCAAGTTCGCTTCCAATTGTTCCCGCGTGCCCGGAGATCCAGCAGAATTCCACTGCCTGACCCGTCTCGGTCATCACAAAGAGATCGTGCTGCATTTTACGTAAAACTGGATGTTCATTGTGCAGTGTTTTAAGCTGGGTGAGGACACTCAGACTGTCTGAGAATACGTCGTATTTTGGGAAGCGATGTGTTTTTGCAATAGAGACGGCTAGTTCGAGTCTTTGGAATACTTAGGAATTCCTGCCGGTACGCTTTGGTTGGAATATTTGCATTAGGGTACATTTGCAGGTCTAGGTTGATCGGTGGTGAGTTGATCATCTATGTTGGTGTGTTAATTTGAAGGGTTCGGTAGGAAAATGAAGGCTTAATAGCTTTACGATTGATGTTTAGCGAGGTCAGCAGGTTGTCCACACATAGGGAAAACGGTGGGCATATCTTCTTTCTAGCCGCAAAAAGGCGCTTATCGGATAAGTTGGTGATGTGGCTGATTGCTGGGTTGTTGATTAGACTTTTAGTCTTAAAATAGTATTGTAGTGAAAGTTTGTCTCGTAGGAGCGGAAGTTCGTTAGCGAGCACGTTAAGCGATTCGATTGGAGTGGAGCGGAACGCGCTGGTTGTGATACGCAAAGCATTGTTTGCGATGGTCGAGAGTAGTTTTGGCAGCAGATCCGTAGACAACGGCTCCGTAGTCCATGCGCGATCGTATTATTGCTCTGAACAACGTCATTCCGGTGTCCATGTCGGCACCGAACTTCAGGGATGTCACCGATTGGATAAGTCCTGTCGACCTTTAGCAGCGAGTCGCCAGGGCTGCAATGGGGGGTCGACCCGTGAGTTTAGGGTCCCACATTAGACCTAAGAGTTTGATCGTTTCTTCGTATGTTAAAGATGTGTTGTGCAGCGTTAGGGCTGGTTTCAAGTGTAAACCGGGCATTAGGGTAAAAGTGCATGCTTTTAGTTTTAGAGGGCGAGAATCGGAATCCGTTTAGAGAAGCGCAGTTCCCGACTAGGTTTAGGCACTTCTGGAGTTCATGTTGAATTGTTATGAGGCTTGGGTGTCTGTAGCTTATTTGTAGGTCGTCCACGTATGGTGATGAGAGCAGTCTCCCGTCTTGGGGAAGAATGTCGACTAACTGATCGATTTTGAGAATAAAAAGAGACACTGAGGACGTTTCCCTGGGAGAAGCCCATTTCTTGCGGATATGACGGAAACTAAGTGTTGCCAACCTTGACCCTGACGGTGCGGTTTTGTAGAAATTGGTGAATTAAACGTGGTAGGCAACCTCTCAAACCTTTACGGTGGAGATCCTTCATGATCCCATACTTCCACGTAGTGTCGTATGCTTTTTCAACGTCGAACAATATGGAAACCACATGTTCTCTACGGACGAAGGCCTGTCTAATGTCTGATTCTAGTCGTACGAGGTAGTCCGTTGTGAAGTGGCGCTTACGGCCACCGCACTGGATGTTGTTAAGGCCTGCATGCATTTCAAGGTAGTCGACTAGACATGAGTTTATTATTCATTCCATAGTCTTGCATAGGACGCTAGTTAGGGCAATGGGACGATAGTTATGTGGGTCGCTGTGACATTTTCCGGGTTGGAGTATCGGGATAATTCCGAATTCCCGCCATTGATTGGGAATGAATGAACTTGAATACAACGTATTGAACACATTAAGTAAGTGCTAGTGAGCGTTGTCAGGAAAGTGTTTGTTTGATCATATTGATGTGCGCTCGGTCCGGCCCGGGTGACGTTTCGCGTGGTAGATAGCATATTGTAGTTCATGGAGGGAGGAAGGTTTGTTGTAAATTTTGATTTGATTTGGGTCTCATTTCCACCATAGCCTCAACGTGTTTGTTGTAGAATTCTTCATTTGCGGAAGTGAAGTCGACGTGCTCACTTTCTCATAGGATTTTTTCCCGTTGGAAAGACGCGGTATAATTTGTTGATTGCGATATTTGGCTGAAAGTCTGAGCTAGTTTGTCTACGATGTCTGCGTATGAAGAATTGACAGTGTCCCCGTCCAACAGTATGTGGATAGGTTGCTCGGGGCGATCTTGGATACGTCTGATTTTTCCCCACACTTGGGAAAGAGGGGCGTTTCGATTGACTGTATCAACTAATTGGGTCCAGCTTTCTCGCTTCTTCTCCACGCTAAGTTTGCGGAAAACGGCAGCTTCCCTTTTCCATGCTACTCGGTTCCTGGGAGAACGTGCGCGAGGGAAGGCCCAGTACATCCTTTCACGTTGGTTCATTGCTTCTTGTACCTCTGGGCACCACCAAGGTTTCGGGAAAAAGGTTGAGGGTAAATATTGGGGAATGCATGCGCCAGCTGCACTTTGGAATTTCTCGTATAAATGTATAACAAGGTCGCACTCTGAAATGTCTTCGGGAAGGCACTCCACATCGTCCCATGCGACATGTGTCGAGTACTCCTCCCAGCTGGCTTTCCGGTAGTTGAATTTAAGTTCCTGTGCATCGGGATTGTTTGGTCAATTAATAAGGAGCGATATGATCACTGGGTTGTGATCACTGTCATGTGTTGAAGGCAGGACTCCCCAAACGAGTTCTGGAGCTAAAATGGGAGGAACAGATTGATAAATCGATAGCGGTTTCACTTTCGAGTGTGATCCGTGTGGGTTGTCCGTCGTTGAGAAGGACCAGGTTGTAGTGTTGGCCATTATCACTCCCCTGGGGTCTGTTCTCACGCATCCCCACACATTAGTGCCTCCGTGAGGTCGTGGTTTCGTGACGAGTAGATAGATACCACTGTAATAGGCCTTGAGATACATATCTTCACTGCGACAGCTTGGAGTTCCTTTCTCAGAGGTAGTAGGTGATGAGGTATGCTTTGATGGATCATAAGAGCCACTCCGCCGTGTGCAGTCATATTATTGTGACCTTCGCGACGGTGTATGACATATTGAGGGATTGTGAAGGTGGCTGTATCACGGAGTTTGATCTCCTGGAGGCCTACCAACAAAGGTTTATAGGTGAAGATTGGCGATAATAATTATTCTTTCTTGTTTTTTAGTCCCTGGCAATTCCACAGAAGTATTGTGTTGATGTTCATCTTGAATTTGTTTCACGATCAGATTTTGATGTTCTGGAGCGGTTGCGTGGTTTGTAGGAACTTTCGTGACGTTCTTGTCTATGAGGCGCAGGTGTCCTAGATTGAGAGCGTTCTCATGAGCGTCCGCTAATCTCGGGTTGA
The DNA here is from genome assembly GCA_016164225.1 of Gammarus roeselii. Classification (NCBI taxonomy): domain Eukaryota; kingdom Metazoa; phylum Arthropoda; class Malacostraca; order Amphipoda; family Gammaridae; genus Gammarus; species Gammarus roeselii. Next base: position 10,168 of record SDVV010013065.1, on the reverse strand, counting down.
ACCAGGCATGTGGCTTGATTTTATTTTGACCTCATTTCCACCAGAGCCACAACGGACTCCAGCAGGCTCGCACACCCCTGTGTGCAAGAAAAACAGCGTTGTCAAAGTTAAACTATTTGAACATTTTAGTCGTGTCAGACACACGCTGGCGCGCGCAAGAATAACGTTTAGACGAAACGGACCTCCGCTTTCAATCATTTAAAACCTCATGAGTAATATGTATCCGCGCTAGTGCGTACAGGTAGCATCGTCGAGATTGGTACTAGGTTTACGGCTACACGGACAGAGTAAGCTCAGACAGCAACGCAACACAATGTTTACAGCTACGCGGTCTAGTTCAGTTAATGTGCATTTTATTTATTCAGGAAAGATAAAGACTCAGACGAAACGAATCGAATCCTCGCCTCCAACCACTTAAAACTTCAAGAGTAATATCAATATGTACGCACGCCAGTGCGCGCAGATAACATCGTCGAAATTGGTACCAGGTCTACAGCTACACGGACAAAGTCAGCTCCGACAGCAACGCAACACGAGGTTCACAGCTGCGCGGTCCAGTTAAATTACAGTAACTTTCATGTTTCAGGTAAGATGAAGACTTAGATAAAACGAATCCCCGCCTCCAATCATTTAGTAATTTAAGAGTAATATGTTTGCCTGCTAGTGCGCACAGGTAGCATCGTCGAGACCGGTACGAGGTTTACGACTACACGGACAGAGTCTGCTCCGACAGCAACGCATCACAGGACATTTTATTTCTATGAGCAAGATAGACGAAATTAAACCTCACGCCTCCAATCATTTAGAACTTCAGGAGTAATATTTACGCATCGTAGTGCGTACAGGCAGCATCGTCGAGTCTGGTACAATTCTGACGACTACGCGGACTAAGTCAGCTCCGACAGCAGCGCAATACAATGTTTACAACTACACGGCCTAGTTCGGTTAAATCACAATTTATTTATTCAGGAAGATAACGAATACTCACCTCCACCCCCTCAGAACCTCAAAGAGTATTATGTACGTATGCCAGGCGCACAGGTAGTATCATCAAAATTGGTACAAGGTTCACGGACCCACGAAGCAGATAAACTAGAACCGCAACGCATCACAAGGTTTATAGTTACGCGGCAAAGGTCAACCACAGACATTACATATGGTCCGTACGCGCGCGAGCGAGCACAGACTGAAAAAACGCTTATTCACAAAATCACAAACAGGAGCCTTCGCACGAATAAACTAGCATTATTTTATGCGACAGAATTGTGGAACGTGAAGAGGAAAGAAAGGGCAGGTTCATCTTGGGCTAAAACCTGCTCAGATTATTATTGTACTTACTGTTTTAGGGGATAGGGTAGGGGGGCAGATGTCCCTTGGGTCCCAAAAGAGCCCGATGAGCCCCGGAGGATTACCCAAGTCCCCCGAGCTCCATCGATCCCCTTGTCTCAGCAGATCTCGGCTTGTCTCAAATCATTTCGGCCAGTTTCGACTCGTCGCGACCAACTCGACTTATCTCAATATGTTTCGACTGATTTCGACCAGCCTCGGCGCGGCTCTCCCCCTCTGCGTCAGCAATGTTGTGGACTGTAATAACTAATTTCTCTACACAAGCACTCCACATATATACATTCTTCTATGTATGGATTTTACAGCGTAGGAAGGGGGGAGCAGAGGTTCCAGAATTTAGAGGGGCCTCATGAGGGTCCCCCAGTTTCTCAAGAGGGTGCCACAGGGTCTCATGAGTGGCCCAAAGGGCCCCAGAAGAGTCCAAGTGGATCCCCTCAAATCCTCCTGGTCTTCCAAGTCTCCCGGGTTCCTCAAAAACCCGGGTGCTTCGAGTCCCGCGGGTCCCACGAGTACCCCCCATTCCCTGGGTCACCTAGTCTCAACCCACCTCGATAAATTATTCACAATGTAAAATTTATCATCATGAAAAAAGGGCAGAAATAAATAAGAGCTCATGAAATAATAAAATACCAAAAGAAAGTGTCAATGTTCTATAAAATGAATAATCATCCATCCACCCCAAAGCATGAGGCTTGTATGAAATTTCATAACCGTTTGAGCATATTATTGATTAAATTTTAATAACGGTTCTTAATTACCGTGTTTCTTGACTATTGCACGTACTGGAATATTCATCTAAAGTAGAGGCGTCACATCTATCGCATGGCCGTGTTGTTGTTAGTTGCTTTGTTCGGTTCTATGCGTGCTCTTAGGTGGACCTGATTTGCCATTTTGCACAGATTGTTTCTCAAATACGGACGCCATAGGAGTGGCCGACGGCAACGTGCACCTCCCACTCCTCTCATGCCTCGCACGCATACTCAGGGCAATTAACTCATGCATAAATGTTTTTTGACCGGTAATATTAACGACACCCGTCCGGCGGCCCAAATCGTGGATATTAAACTACAACAATGACTCTAAGGGACTTTCAATGTTCCCGCTGTTGTGTTCCTTTACACTGTGCGTTCATCATTAATTACTCAGATAATATTGTAGGGTGTTCATCTTGTGGGTACAGCCTAACTGTATTGACTGGTGAGGACACTCGTGTAGTAGCTATCTTGTTCTCCGAAACTTCAATCGTTTTTCCTCATTGCAGTTCGTTTTCCTGCAGTTTGCCGTCTGTACAAGCTTTCAACGTTCAGGTAACGATAAATGTACAAGGGAGGTCATTGTCGTCGCATATTACTAGAGGTTTGGGCCATCTGACGCAGGTCCAAGGTTCTTAACAAGCATCAGATGTGGATCAATTTTACCAGTTGGTATAGATGAGTTATGACACCGTTACAACGTCGCAAGGAAAGTACGGTACGAGAAGACTTATGCCCAGATTCGTTCTGTAGCTCACAAGCTGCAGACAAATAAGATTTACTGTCACAAATCTTGCAACAATATACATTTCAAGCACGGACAAAAAGTACATGCAAACAAAGCCTAGATTCGCCATTACAAGTCCTCGAACTTGACTCAATCACCTAAGGAAGGTACAGTTGATTGCTCGAAGATAAAACACGTGAACAGATGCCAAGAATTTAATGCTAAACCACAGTGTTATTAATTGAATAACATGTTTAGTGGAGCCCGTCGGCCGTGGATTCGTTGATATACCCATGGTAAGAGCTTAGAAAGTTATAAAACCAATAAGTTATTACTTGTTAAACCCAAGGGACTGTTATGACGAAGAATTAGTAGCTCAGGTATAACACAAGTCAAGAGGCAAGAATAGAAATGATGAATCATCGTCTCGGTGCGGAAGACACAAAGCCACAAAAACAACTGGCCAATCAACCAACTGGTAGTAGCCTATCAATATTCAATGTTTACCGTACATTGCATGTGCACAAATTGATTGTATAATTGGCGATAAGTTTTGGCAAGACAATCGATTTACAAAATTACAAAAAAAAAGACTTGAACCTACTTAAATCGAACGAACAATATGCTAAATTGGAATAGATCTGCTGAAAAAAATCTTGCAAAAATTATAAAAATGAAATAGAATCCACAAGTATTAAATTCAAACAGGTTCTGAAATAATCATTCATTAGTCTGAGAACTAACCAAATAAGCATTGTGAGTCGAAAAATACCAACGAATATGCGAGAGACTTCAATAACAAGGTGCATGTTAACAAGGGCTATCAATATCAGAAAAACGGTGCAACCAAGAACTAAGATAATATCATACTTCCTCTAAGGAGGAGTCGTTATAAGTTGGTCGCGAAGACTGAAGTCGTCGTTGCCCATCATACTTCCTCAAAGGAGGAGTCGTTACAAATTGGTCGTCAAGACTGAAGTCGTCGTTGCTAAGATAACAAGCGATATACAAAGTGACCTCAACAATACGTGGGTGCATAACCAGTAAACAGGTGCAACATATACCTACCTCAAACCCGTAAGAAACTGCCAATAGGTCTTAAAAAGTGACCAATTTCTACATTTCTTTAGTATTCATTAGCAATGAACCTGTTTCTAGTCCATTGCCACTCTCGACTACCTTCAAATGTTCCCCACTACCCATCAGTTAGCTACACTAAAAGTCAGTCACCTTGGAGCTAGTTTATCATCACTGCAAGTTTACTCATATCCGTAACAACCAGCCCTTTAATAGCAAAGAGTACTGAATCTCGACATTATTCTTGCCTAGGATCTCGTTGAGAAGAAATGTAACCAGCCAAAACCTCTTATATCTAACGTAACATTTTGCTGACAACAATAAACTATCAATATATGAAAATACTTTATGAAGAGATGCAAAAGTCGACAGAGCTATTGATCAATGCACGTGTTCCAAATCTCCCACACATTCTGTTCTCAAACTCTTCTTGATAGGTTCTACTGGTAAGGATAAAAACACTGGTCAAGCCTGACGTGCTAGACCAGCGCGACGGCGTTAGCAACATGTACCTCACCACCACCACGGCCTAAACCGAAGTCGACCGCTTGTTGTTCGCAACAAAGGAGACAATTAGGCTAGACGGCTGCTACTGGATTCTCACCAAGATGTTCAATTTGTTTCTTTCTGTTAGAAGACCAAAAAAAACAGAGTGTGATACGATGACCTAATTAACATACACCCTGAAAAAGCGGAACACCTGGATTTGCCGCGAAACAACAAAACTTAACTGCTGATGTTTTTCAGCCAAACCAAGCATTTGTTCCATAAGCAGTACATCTACCGATAAAGGTAAAGCGCATCTTTGGCAGCAAGTCGAACAGAAAGTTAAGTTCACACATAACAAAAAATCTTTATTGAATTGGTTCGGTAGTCAGTAATTTGTTCGGCCGCTTCACGCAACTTCGACATCACTGAATACAATCTCTTGGAGCAGCTACAAAATACTTCACCATACACAACTCAACTTTATAGACATCAATTAAACGTGAAATTCTGCAACGAAACCACCTCCGCAGATCACCCACCACCAATGACACAATCGCAGATTTAAAGCCCTAACTCAGAAAGTGATGCAGACAATCGTGAGCAACAGACGAACCTGTTATGTTAGCAAACACCAATTTCTGAAACTCCCCATCAAAATTATGGAAACTTATTAGAAAGTTTACTAAAACGAAAACAAAAACCATTCAGACAAACATAAGGCAATCGTACCACCCAACACACACATCATACAATCAACAAGATATAGTCACTCAACAAACACGATAGAAACCCCACCTACCGCACAATTCGGACAATAGAAATATAGCTGGCTACTCAAGCAGTCACACAAAATACAGGCTTATCCAAACATAGACCTTCCCTCTACATCAGCTAAGACTATAGCCATTAGCCAGACCAAAAAATCCTCAGCAACGGGCTCCGACTGCGTATGCTACATTCACTTTAAACACCTCGGCCCACATGCCATCAGAACTCATGTAGCTACATCTTTTACCTCACCAACAACTGGAAATAAGCTAAAATAATAAATACCTACTCTAAAACCCAACAAAGCCCCCATAAAACCAAGCTCTGCCATATGTATTTTTCCGCTTCCCAATCCTTCGAAAATTTTGGAGACTTAGCTCTAAACAAATTAGGCCCACTTTCCTCTACGAAACACGGTTTCAGGACACAACACTCCACAGCCACACTGCTACACACATCATTCACAAAGGCTTGAACACAAAGAAGCAAGCATATTGCATTCTATGATGCGCAATTGACATTAGTAAGGCCCTCTACATAGTTCCAAGACGAGTCTTCAGTAAAAACCCTTCACGAATTCGTTCCTTTCTAAATGGTGTCCCCACAGGGCCCCGTTCTATGCATTTCATTTCTTAGCGCCTTCATACACAACTTGACCACATTAGCACTTACCCAGCACTAACACCACAAGCTCATACGCAGATGACCTTACAACTACCACAAACCCATGACCGCATCAGCACACCTCCACCAATACCTGAACTCTCTCGAAGTTTGGTTGAAGGATAACAATAGTGGCGTCCGCAGGCAAGTCATCCTTCAAATTATGAACACCAGACAACAGTGAACACCGCATCCACCTTCAGGTCACTCAACAAAAACCCCAAACCACAGTTCCACAACGACGATGATTTGAGTAACTTGTAACACAGGAATGAGGTTCAAACCTTACACGATAACATGGTGCACTAAAGCCTAGCCTAGACTAAACGTGACCAGGGCACTTACCACAACTAGCTGCAACCGGACGCTCCAGGGAATCAATTACAACACTTCAAACAATTCATCCGACTCATCATTTCCTATGCAAACACCACCTGGTCTTTTGACCTTGCTCCCAAACATATCAATTCCCAACATAAAGAACATGAAACACGACCTGACGCGTCGCAACGGGCTGTACACAGACCGCATCCATTGTTTACCTGCAAGAAGGAACCAAGGTCCTACATTCGAACATAACGATATGAGGAAGAAACTTTTTTGAACAAGATAGTGCTCATCACTGTCACCACATATACAGAACCCACGTCAAACCCACCGAAACATACATACCGTACCGGCAGCACACTTTGGCTCCTCTAACACCGCTATTCTCCAACCTCCAGTCAACACATCTATGCATTTACAGATACACACACTTCAACGCTTTTGCACTAGCTGATCAAAGAGCTAACACGGTGCTACAGTCGTCCATCGGAGGTGGACGTGGAGCAGTTGGGGTTGCCCAGAGGTGACATGTTTCATCTGTCGCGGCTAAAGTGCGAACAGCACACGGTCCTCTTGTCATACCAATATAGACTTGGGAACGCTCTTTCCTATCTGCGCCTGAGGTGCCGGGACGCAAACGCCGTTACAGTGGAACACGTCATGACCGTGCCCAGCCATTGCATCCGGCAGGCTCAATCATATCACGTTGGCGCGTGATCTATGGGAACGATCACGGGAAGCATCAATTTTCTCAGGGGTGTAGGTCTAGAATAGGAGCCTGCACCGGCCGTAACATTCTCAGCATGCACATGTCGGTGAGTATTGGGGTTTTCGGGTGCAGAAGCTGAAGCTAAGCAACCACAACAAGGCGAACATAACAGAGTTAAGACAGAGACGTTCGTCAATGTTGAGTAGAGAGAGCGACGTGATACTAACAACTATCCGATCGACGATACTGAAGTGCTCTCAGATAAGGTCAAATCATTCTGAATTACGACTTAGCAAAATCTTCACAACACGAACTTGACGGAAAAAAAATTATAACAAATACTTCACAGAAGCTCTGAAAAATTCGTATAAAACCATTTTGATTCAGAGATTCATCCATCACATGCTGTTCCACGCCAATGTATTAAGTATCGAAGTAGCATTCCACTATCTCTGAAAAGGCAGCGAGCTGATATATATAGAATAATGTTAAAGTTTTTACCGTAAACCTGGTCGGGTAAATGAGTTGTATTCTTTGTTCGTAGGTTCTACTGTCTAAATAAATGCAGAATTTGGCTATGACAGCACCGTAACCGCGATAAAGAAACAACTCAGGCGGCTAGTCCTCATGACAACATCTAGAAGAATCTATTCCAAGTCGACAATTCACGCCCAGCGCAATTCAATAGGGAGCAGTTGAGTAGGGCAGGAACGAAACGATCGCTTGCTATACTTAGCATTGAATAACAAAATAGTCCAACTGCTGACAATCATAATAAAGGCTAACATACAGATACAGACACTAGGCCGCATCCCCCAGAAAGTGGGGTGGCCGACGGCATGGCGCACCTCACACCCTCATACGCTCACACTCACACAACATAGCTCTTTGGTGCTAAAGGGTGGGCAGTAATCCCGCAACACACACTGGGTCACGAGTGCGGTCCAAAGCTTCGTTGTCTAACATAGCCGGATAGTAAAAAAAGATGTCTACATTGGATTCAGCAAGGCCAGTAATGACGTGGTTCATTGTTCAGCAAACAGACCCTGCACCAGACAGCACATCAGGATTAGATAATCAGCATTACAGATCGTCTCTAGTCACTGCTCCATCGCACAACAATAAAAACCAAATACAGAAATTGAGAATTGAAGGGTAAGCGTAGCTACGACTCGAGAGCGAAAATAATATATATAAACAATAAAACAACTACCTAGTCAGCGAGCATTTTTGGTTTTACGAGGCCATCAACTGCACAAAAGTAGGATGTTCTGAGGCACGCAATGGAATTCAGCTATCATACACTTATAGGGAGAAGCTTACGTGGTGGGAGTCATTGAAACAAGTAACGCGCTAACGATGTCTACTAGCGCGTTAGCTAGTTATGAAAGAACCATGAGTTTACATGTGTGAAAAAAAAATTGTTTACTTGAGCAAAGTTACTTTATGATGGAGAAAGTAATAGTAGAGACAATCATTTTGTGTCAGTATTCGATGACCGTACAAATTAAACTCATTTCGATAATTTGAGCATTACCATTATTATCTGTAGTTAGCAATATAATTTTGTTTGTTTTGTCATACCGATTGCGTTGTGCCACGGACATCTCATGAATGTCTGTCAAAGCAGAATGATTACACTAGCATCTTCAATCTTTCATCTCGGTTGAAGATTGGTCAAAATCTGTGCAATACCAAATATTCATTTTCTAACACATTATAGAGGTCTCTCGGACACGAGAGTCATTGCCAGAAGACCATGAGCGCGCATTCTTCAGCTCCAAGTCTCTGACTTGAGCCCTCTAACCTCATTACATCGAAGAAGAGACTCATTGTCAGAAGCACAAAAGCGCACATTCTTCAGCTCCAAGTCTCACTCTGACTTGAATTCTAGGAACAACCTCGTTATCTCGGACACAAGTCATTGTCAGAAGCCTATTAAAGTGCATTCTTAAGCGCCCTGACTTGATCCCACCAACCTCGTCCCTTCAGAAAAGTAATATAGCCCATGATTAGTATCTAAGAAACCTAGTACAAAAATTAGGAATACCCAACAAGAGGTAGCTAGACTTCTGCTGTGGTTAGATCCGCAAACAGTTGGTGAAGATAATCAGTGGAAGTTGGAGGGTGACTCCAAGCACTTGAGAAAAATAACCACAATCTGTAGCGGCCACATTAATTATTCAGATTCTCTAGAGGAACAAGATTCGATACCGTTCGTGCAGTAGGGTTGTGAGGCTCGACTCTTCTATTGCAAATCAACCAATAATAAAGTCTAGAACTCTGGAAGCTTATTTTTCCCACCCAAAGCTTTTTCAACAAGTTACATACAAGATGACCGTTCCCTTAGGGAGCTTTTCTTCACAGCCCAATGCCCTATGCACTAGCTACCTAAAAGATCACCAGCTAAGGCCCTACCCCTGCACCTCTCTCGTTTGGCAGCCTATAAACCACTTATTAAGAGTCGTCAAAGTACATCCTGCTGGGCCCGTGGTTCTTGAGGTAGCGTCGGTAGCTCTTGAGGCGGCCACTTGTGGCCTGTTTGAGGCGCACCTCCTCGTCGCGCTCAGCCTTCCACGCCTTGAAGTTCTCTGTGACCCACAGCTGCAGTTTCAGGAAAGACTGGTGCTCGTGGTCCTCTAACGACTGGGACAAGGGACAGAATCAGGGTTAGCCAGTCGATGGAATGAACTTACGCATTTAGTTACATGGAGTGCTCTGGAACATTATGGACCAGACTGGAATAAGTTTTTTTAAAGCTTGTTCAAAAAAAACAATAACTTCGCGTTGTTTTGTTGTAGCTACTCTTAGCCAGGAGTATAATCGGCTACCGCAATCCCCAGCGTGTCGGAGACGACAAAACGGGGCGGAGCGAAGGGGCTAGGAATCCCGTTCTCTGTAAAAACCTTTCCTCGAAGACGGCAAGACGAGCGGGGGGAGGAGAGGCACACGCCTCTCCAAACCCTATTGTTAGGGTCGCTGAATGTGCGTGGCTGTAGTACGAGTGATGTAAAGAGGAGGAAGATTGGTGAGATGTTTTTGAGGAGGAAGTTAGATGTGTTGGCGCTGAGTGAGACAAAGTTGAAAGGTAAGGGCGAATGTGAGTTTGGTGCTGTAAGTGGAAGAAAGTCTGGTGTGGAGGAAGGTAGGGCACGAGAGGGTGCGGTCTTGATATTGAGTGATTGGTTGGCTAGTAGCGTTACCGAATGGAAGGAGGTGTCCCCAAGATTGATGTGGGTGAAAGTTAAGTTAGGCGTAGAAAGATGGGCATTTGTGAGTGCTTACGGACCTGGTAGCGAGAGGAGTGAG
>SDVV010013064.1:0-15234 GCA_016164225.1 Gammarus roeselii | reverse complement strand
CATTCGTCTTACAGCCATTGCACCTCCGAGGGAAATGACTTCATTCCTGCAGCAGCCCCGAGAACCATGTCCACTTCCCCTACAAGCTGAGATCGTTGTAGGGTAATGACTTCGTTCACGGAGCCGCCCCGAGATCGATTTCCATTCGCCTTACAGCAATTGCACCTCTGAGGGAAATGACTTCATTCCTGCGGCAGCCCCGAGAACCATGTACACTTCCTTTACATGCTGAGATCGTTGTTGGGACAAGACTTAGTTCACGGAGCCGCCCCGAGACCGATTTCCATTCGCCTTACATATATTGCACCACCAAGGGGAGTGACTTCATTCATGCAGCAGCCTCAAAAACTTTGTCCACTTCATCGACGAGTCGATGTCTTTGTAGGGTAGTGACTTTGTTCTCGAAGCCGCAGCAAGACCGATTTCCATTTGCCTTACAACTATTACATTTCCAAGGTAATGATTTCATTTCTGCAGCAGCTACGAGAACTCTTTTCATTTCATCTACGAGCCGAGATCATTGTAGGGTAGTGACTTTGTTCTCGGAGCGGCCCCGCGACCGATTTCAAAGTTCCTTACAAACATTGCCACTCCTTCATTCCTGCAGCAGCACCGAGAACCATGTCCACTTCCCCTACGAGCTGAGATCGTTGTAGAATATTGACTTTGTTCTCGGAGACGCAGCAAGACCGATTTCCATTTGCCGTACAGCTATTGCATCTCCAAGGGAGTGACTTCATTCCTGCAGCTGTCCGAGAACTCTGTCAACTTCATTTACGGGCCGATATCATTGTAGGAAAGTGGCTTTGTTCTCTGAGCGGCCACGAAACCGATTTCAAAGTTCCTTTACAAGCATTGCCACTCCAAGGGAGTGACTTCGTTCATGCAACAGCGACGAGAACTCTGCCCATTTGATCTACGAGCCGAGATCATTGTGGGCGAGTGATTTCGTTCTAGGAGCCGCCTCGAGACCGAATTCCATTTGCCTAATAGTCATTGCACATCCAGGGGAAATGACTTTTTTCCTGCCGCCGCGACGAAAACCATGTCAACTTCCCCTATAAGCCGAGTTCATTGTTCTCGGAGCAGCGACGAGATCGAATTCCATTTGCCTAACATCCATTGCACCTCAGAAGGAATTGGTTTTATTCGTGCAGCAACTTCGAAAACTCAGTCCACTTCATCGACGAGTCGACATCACTGTAGGGTGGTGATTTTGTTCTCGGAGCCGCCCCGAGGGCGATCTCAAAGTTCCTAACAAGCATTTCCACTCCAAGGGAGTGAAATCATTCCTGCAGAAGCCCCGAAAACCAGGTCCACTTCCCCTACGAACTGAGATCGATGTAGGGTAGTATCTTTGTTCCCGGAGTTCCCCCGAGACCGATTTCCATATGCCTTACAGTCAATGCACCACCAAGGGAATTGACTTCTCTCTTGCAGCAGCCCCGAGAACTCTGTCCTTTTCATCGACGAGTCGAGATCATTGAAGGGTAATGATTTGTTCCCGGAGCCGCCCCGGGGGTGATTTCAAAGTTCCTTACAAGCATTGCCACACCAGGGGAAATGACTTCATTCCTGCAGCAGCTACGAGAACTCTGTTCATTTCATCTACGAACTGAAATCGATGTAGGGTAGTGACTTTGTTCACGGAACTGCCCCGAGACCGATTTCCATATGTTTTACGTCATTGCACCACCAAGGGAATTGTCTTCTCTCTTGCAGCAGCCCCGAGAACTCTGTCCACTTCATCGACGAGTCGAGATCGTTGAAGGGTAGTGATTTTGTTCGCGGAGCTGCCCCCGAGGGCGATTTCAAGTTCCTTACAAACGTAGCCACTCCAGGGGCAGTGACTTCATTTCTGCATCAGATCCGAGAACCATGTCCACTTCCCCTACAAGCTGAAATCGTTGTAGGGTAGTGACTTTGATCTCGGTGCCACCTCGAGTCCGATTTCAACGTTCCTTACAAGCTTTGCTATTGCAAGAAAGTGACTTCCTTCCTATAGCTGCTCCAAAAACTCTGTCCACTCCATTCACAAGCCGATAACATTTTGGCAAGTTTTTTTTGTTCTCTGGGTCGCCCCGAGGTCGATTTCAACTTGCCTTACAGCTATTGCACCTCCAGAAGAAGTGACTTCATTCTTGAAGCAGCCCCGGGAACCTTGTCCACTTCCCCTACGAGCTGAGATCGTTGTGGGGTAATTATTTTGTTCTCGGAGCTGTAACGATACCGATTTCCACTTGAATTACAGCTATTGCCCCTCTAGGGGAAATGACTTCATTCCTGCAGCATCGACGAGAACCATGTCAATTTCCTTTACGAGCCGAGTTCATTGTAGAGTAGTGACATTGTTCTCGGAGCTGCGACGTGACCGATTTCCATATGCCTTACGTCATTGCACCAACAAGGGAATTGTCTTCTCTCTTGCAGCAGCCCCGAGAACTATGTCCACTTCATCGACGAGTCAACATCATTGTAGGGTAGTGATTTTGTTCTCGGAGCCGCCCAAAGGGCGATTTCAAAGTTCCTTACAAGCATTACCACACCAGGGGAAGTGACTTCATTCCTGCAGCAGCCCCGAGAACTCTGTCCACTTCATCTACGAGCCGAGATCATTGTAGGGTAGTGACTTTGTTTTTGGAGCCGCCCCGCGAGCGATTTCAAAGTTCCTTACAAGCATTGCCACTCCAAGGGAGTGACTCCATTCCTGCAGCAGCCTCGAAAACTATTTCCACTTCCCCTACGAACTGGGATCGTTGTAGGGTAATGACTTTGTTCTCGGAGTCGCAGCAAGACTGATTTCCATTTGCCTTACAATTATTGCATCTCCAAGGGAATGACTTCATTCCTGCAGCTGTCCGAGAACTCAGTCCACTTCATCTACGAGCCGATATCCTTGTTGGAGAATGGCTTTTTTCTCTAGCCGCCCCGAAAGCGATTTCAAAGTTACTTTACAAGCATTGCCACTCCTAGGGAGTGACTTCTTTCATGCAACAGCTACGAGAACTCAGTCCATTTTATCTACGAGCCGAGATCATTGTGGGCGAGTGACTTTGTTCTAGGAGCCGCCTCGAGACCAAATTCCATTTGCCTTTCAGTCATTGCACATCCAGGGGAAATGACTTCTTCCCTGCAGCAGCCACAAAAACCATGTCAACTCCCCCTATGAGCCGAGTTCATTGTAAAGTAGTGACATTGTTCTCGAAGCAGCGACGAGAACGATTTCCTTTTGCCTCACAGCAATTGCACCTACAAGGCAAATGACTTCATTCCTGCAGCAGCCCCGACAGTTATGTCCACTTCCCCTGTGAGCTGAGATCGTTTTAGGGTAATGACTTTGTTCACGGAGCCGCCCCGAGACCAATTTCCATTCGCCCTGCAGCGATTGCACCTCCGAGGGAAGTGACCTAATTCCTGCAGCAGCCCCGAGAACTCTGTGCACTTCATCTACGAGCCGAGATCATTGTAGGGTTGTGACTTTGTTCGCGGAGCCGCCCTGTGAGCAAATTCAAAGTTCCTTACAAGCATTGCCACTCCAAGGGGATGATTTCATTCCTACAGAAGCCCCGAAAACCATGTCCACTTCCCCCTACGAACTGAGATCGATGTAGGGTAGTGACTTTGTTCCCGTAGCTGCCCCGGGACCGATTTCTATATGCCTTAGAGTCATTGCACCTCCAAGGGAATTGACTTCTCTCTTTGCAGCAGCCCCGAGAACTCTCTCCTTTCCATCGACGAGTCGAGATCATTGTAGGGTAGTGATTTCTTTCTCGGAGCTGCCCCGAGGGCGATTTCAAAGTTCTTTACAAACATTGCCACTTCAGGGGAAATGAATTCATTCCTGCAACAGCTACGAGAACTCTGTTCATTTCATCATTGTAGGGTAGTGAATTTGTTCTTGGAGTCGCATCGCGAGCGATTTCAATGTTTCTTACAAGCATTGCCACTCCAAGGAAGTGACTCCATTCCTGCAGCAGCACCGAGAACCATGTCCACTTCCCCTACGAGCTAAGATCGTTGTAGAATGGTGACTTTGTTCTCGGACACGCAGCAAGACCGATTTCAAATTGCCTTACAACTATTGCATCTCCAAGGGAGTGACTTCATACCTGCAGCTGTCCGAGAACTCTGTTCACTTCATCTACGAGCCGATATTATTGTAGGAAAGGGGCTTTGTTCTCTGAGCCGCCCCGAAAGCGATTTCAAAGTTCCTTTACAAGCATTGCAACTCCAAGGGAGTGACTTCGTTCATGCAACAGCTAAGAGAACTCTGTCCATTTGATCTACGAGCCGAGATCATTGTGGGCGAGTGACTTTGTTCTAGGAGCCGCCTCGAGACCGAATTTCATTTGCCTTACAGTAATTGCACATCCAGGGGGAATGACTTCTTTTCTGCAGCATCCACAAAAAAAAACATGTCAACTTCCCCTATGAGCCGATTTCATTGAAGAGTAGTGACATTGTTCTCGGAGCAGCGATGAGAACAATTTCCATTTGCCTCACAGCTATTGCACCTCCAAGGGACATTACTTCATTCCTGCAGCAGCCCCGACAGCCATGCCCACTTCCCCTGCGAGCTGAGATCATTTTAGGGTAATGACTTTGTAAACGGAGCCGCGTCGAGACCAATTTCCATTCGCCCTACAGCGATTGCACCTCCGAGGGAAGTGACCTAATTCCTGCAGCAGCCTTCATCTACCAGGCGAGATCATTGTAGGGTAGTGACTTTGTTCGCGGAGCCGCCCTGCGAGCAATTTCAAAGGTCCACTCCAAGGAAGTGATTTCATTCCTTTAGCAGCCACGAAAACCATGTCCACTTCCCCTACGAACTGAGATCGATGTAGGGTAGTGACTTTGTTTGAGGAGCTGCCCCGAGACCGATTTCCATTTGCCTTACCATCATTGCACCCCCAAGGGAATTGACTGCTCTCCTACAGCAGCCCCGAGAACTCTGTACTCTTCATCGACGAGTCGAGATCATTGAAGGGTAGTGATTTCGTTCTCGGAGCCGCCCCGGGGGCGATTTCAAAGTTCCTTTCAAGCATTGCCACTCCAGGGGAAGTGACTTCACTTCAGCATCAGATCCGAGAACCATGTCCACTTCCCCTACGAGCTGAAATCGTTGTAGGGCAAATGTAAATCAATCTCGAGGTGGCTCCGTGAACGAAGTCATTACCCTATAACGATCTAAGCTTGTAGGGGAAGTGGACATGGTTCTCGGGGCTGCTGCAGGAATGAAGTCATTTCCCTTTGAGGTGCAATAGCTGTATGGTAAATGGAAATTGGTCTCGTCTCAGCTTCGAGAACAATGTCACTACTCTACAATGAACTCGGCTCGTAAAAGAAATTTACATGGTTCTCGTGGATGCTGCGGGAATGAAGTCATTTCCCCTGGAGGTGCAATAGCTGTAAGGCAAGTGGAAATCGGTCTTGCTGCAGCTCCGAGAACAAAGTCATTACCCCACAACGATCTCAGCTCGTAGGGGAAGTAGACAAGGTTCTCGGGGCGGCTTCAGGAATGAAGTCACTTCATCTGGAGGAGAAACGGCTGTAAGGCAAATAGAAGAAGACCTCGGGGCGGCCCAGAGGACAAAGTAACTCTCCTACAATGATATCGGCACGTGAATGGTGTGGACAGTTTTTAGAGCAGGTGTAGGAAGGAAGTCACTTTCTTGCAATGGCAATGCTTGTAAGGAACTTTGAAATCGCTCTCGAGTTGGCTCCGGGAACAAAATCACTACCCTTCATTGATCTTGACTTGTCGATGAAGTGGACAGAGTTCTCGGAGCTGCTGCAAGAGAGGAGTCAATTCCCTTGGAGGTGCAATGACTGTAAGGCAAATGGAAATCGGTCTCGGTGCGGCTCCGTGAACAAAATCATTACCCTACAACGATCTCAGCTCGCAGGGAAAGAGGACATGGCTGTCGGGGCTTGTGCAGGAATGGAGTCATTTTCCTTGGATGTGCAATAGCTGTGAGGCAAATGGAAATCGTTCTAGTCGCTGCTCCGAGATTAATGTCACTACTCCACAATGAACTCGGCTCATAGGGGAAGTTGACATGGTTTTCGTCGCTGCTGCAGGGTAATAGTCATTTCCCCTGGATGTGCAATGACTGTAAGGCAAATGGAATTCGGTCTCGAAGCGGCTCCTAGAATAAAATCACTCGCCCACAATGATCTCGGCTCGTAGAAGAAGTAGAGAGAGTTCTCGGACCAGCTGCTGGAATGAAGTCACTCCCGTGGAGTTGCAATAGTTGTAAGGCAAATGGAAATCGGTCTTGCTACGGCTCCGAGAACAGTCACCAATCTACAACGATCTCAGCTCGTAGGGGAAGTGGACATGGTTCTCGAGGCTGCTGCAAGAATAAAGTCAATCCCTTGTAGTGTCAATGCTTGTATTGAACTTTGAAATCGCTCGCGGGGTGGCCCCGAGAGCAAAGTCACTACTCTACAATGATCTCGATACGTAGATAAAATGAACAGAGTTCTCGTAGCTGTTGCAGGGATGAATTCATTTCCCCTGGAGTGGCAATGCTTGTAAGAAACTTTGAAATCGTCCTCGGGGCATCGGGGCGGCTCCGAGAACAAAATCACTACCCTTCAATGATCTCGACTCGTCGATGAGAAGGACAGAATTTTCGGGGCTGCTGCATGAGAGAAGTCAATTCCCTTGGAAGTGCAATGACTGTAAGGCATATGGAAATCGGTCTCGGGGCAGTTCCGGGAACAAAGTCACTACCCTACATATATCTCAGTTCGAAGGGGAAGTGGACATGGTTTTCGGGGCTGCTGCAGGAATGAAGTCACTCCCTTGGAGTGGCAATGCTTGAAAGGAACTTTGAAATTGCTCGCACACCTGCTCCGCGAACAGAGTCACTACCCTACAATTATCTCGGCTCGGAGATGAAGTGGACAGAGTTCTCGGGGCTACTGCAAGAATTAGGTCAATTCCCTCGGATATGCAATAGCAGTAAGGCGACGGAAAATTGGTCTCGGGGCGGCTCCGTGAACAAAGTCATTACCCTACAACGATCTCAGCTCACAGAAGAAGTGGACATGGCTGTCGGGGCTGCTGCAGGAATGAAGTCATTTACCTTGAAGGTGCAATAGCTGTGAGGCAAATAGAAATTGTTCTCATCGCTGCTCCGAGAACACTGTCACTACTCTACAATGAACTCGGCTCATAGGGGAAGTTGACATAGTTTATGTGGCTGCTGAAGAAGAGAAGTCATTACCCCTGGATGTGCAATGACTGTAAGGCAAATGAAATTCGGTCTCGAGGAGGCTCCTTGAACAAAGTCAATTGCCCACAATGATCTCGGCTCGTAGATCAAATGGACAGAGTTCTCGTAGCTGTTGCATGAAAAAAGTCACTCCCTTGGAGTGGCAATGCTTGTAAAGGAACTTTGAAATCCTTTTCGGGGCGGCTAGAGAACAAAGCCACTTTCCTACAATGATATCGGACCGTAGATGAAGTGGAAAGAGTTCTCGGACCAGCAGCAGGAATGAAGCCTCTCCCTTGGAGATGCAATAATTGTAAGGCAAATGGAAATTAGTCTTGCTGCGGCTCCGAGAACAAAGTCACCATTCTATAACGATTTCCGCTCGTAGGGGAAGTGGACATGGTTCTCGGTGCTGCTGCAGGAATGAAGACACTCCCTTGGAGTGACAATGCTTGTAAGGAACTTTGAAATCGCTCGCGGGGCGGCTCCGTGAACAAAGTCACTACCCTTCAATGGTCTCGGCTCGTAGATGAAATGAACAGAGGTCTCGTAATTGCTGTAGGAATGGAGTCATTCCCTTGCAGATGCAATAGTTGTAAGGGAAATGGAAATCAGTCTTGCTGGGCTTCGTGAACAAAGTCACTACCCTATAACGATCTCAGCTCATAGGTGGAGCGGACATGGTTCTCGTTGCTGCTGCAGGAATGAAGTCAATCCCTTCGGTGGCAATGCTTGAATGGAACTTTGAAATCGCTCGCGGGGCGGCTCCGAGAACAAAGTCACTACCCTACAATGATCTCGATTCGTAGATGAAATGAACAGAGTTCTCATAGCTGCTGCAGGAATGAAGTCCCTTCCCCTGGAGTTGCAATGTTGTAAGAAACTTTGAAATCGCTCGCGGGGCGTCTCCGCAAACAAAGTCACTACCCTACAATGATCTCGGCTGGTAGATGAAGGCTGCTGCAGGAATAAGGTCACTTCCCTCGGAGGTGCAATCGCTGTAGGGCGAATGGAAATTGGTCCTGCTGCGGCTTCGCGAACAGTCACTACCCTACAACGGTCTCAGCTCGTAGGGGAAGTGTACATGGTTCTCGGTGCTGCTTCAGTAATGAAGTCAATCCCTTGTAGTGGCAATGCTTGTATGGAACTTTGAAATCGCTCACGGGGCGGCTCTAGGAACAAAGTCACTACTCTACAATGATCTCGATTCGTAGATGAAATGAAATCGCCCTCGGGGTGGCTTCGAGAACAAAATCACTACCCTACAATGATCTCGACTCGTCGATGAAAAGGACAGAGTTCTCTGGGTTACCGCAGGAAAGAAGTCAGTTCTCTTGGAGGTGCAATGACTGTAGGGCATATGGAAATCGGTCTCGGGGCAGCTCCGGGAACAAAGTCACTACCCTACATCGATCTCAGTTCGTAGGGGATTGGACATGGTTTTCGGGGCTGCTGCAGGAATGAAATCACTCCCTTACACTGGCAATGCTTGTAAAGAACTTTGAAATTGCTCGCAGGGCAGCTCCGCGAACAAAGTCACTACCCTAAAATGATTTCGGCTCGTAGATGAAGTGGACCGAGATCTCGGGGCTGCTGCAGGAATTCAGTCACTTCCTTTGGAGGTGCAATGGCTGTAGGGCGAATGGAAATTGGTTTCGGGGTGGCTCCGTGAACAAAGTCATTACCCTAAAACGATCTCAGCTCGCAGGGGAAGTGGACATGGCTCTTGGGGCTGCTGCAGGAATGAAGTCATTTCCCTTGGAAGTGCAATAGCTGTGAGGCAAATGGAAATCGTTCCCGTCGCTGCTTCGGGAACAATGTCACTACTCTACAATGAACTCGGCACATAGGGGGAGTTGACATGGTTTTTGTAGCTGCTGCAGGAATGAAGTCATTTCCCCTAGATATTCAATGACTGAAAGGAAAATGAAATTCGGTCTCGAGACGGCTCCTAGAATAAAGTCACTCGCCCACAATGATCTCGGCTCGTAGATCAAATGGACAGAGTTCTGGTAGCTGTTGCAGGGACGAAGTCACTCCCTTGAAGTGGCAATGCTTGTGAAGGAACATTGAAATCGCTTTCGGGGTGAGAACAAAGCCACTTTCCTACAATGATATCGGCTCGTAGATGAACTGGACATAGTTCTCGGACCAGCTGCAGGAATGAAGTCACTCCCTTGGAGATGCAATAGTTGTGAGGCAAATGGAAATCGGTCTTGCTGCGGCTCCGAGAACCAAGTCACAAATCTACACTGATCTCAGCTCGTAGGGGAAGTGAACATTGTTCTCGGTGCTGCTGCAGGAATGAAGTCATTTCCTTGGAGAGGCGATGCTTCTAAGGAACTTTGAAATCGCTCGTAGGGCGTCTCCGAGAACAAAGTCACTACCCTACAATGATCTCGGCTCGTAGATGAAATGAACAGAATTCTCCTAGCTGCTGCAGGAATGGATTTATTCCCTTGGAGATACAATTGTTGTAAGGCAAATGGAAATCGGTCTTGGTTTGGCTTCGAGAACAAAGTTACTATCCTATAACGGTCTCAGCTCGTAGGGGAAGTGGACATGGTTCTCGGTGCTGCTGAAGGAAATCCCTTGGAGTGGCAATTCTTGTATGGAACATGGTTCTCTGGGCTGCTGCAGGAGTGAATTCATCACCCTCGGAGGTGCAATAACGGTGAGGAGAATGAAAATCGATCTCGGTGTGGTGCCGTGAACAAAGTCATTACCCTACAGCGATCTCAAATTAGAGGGGGAAGTGGACACGGTTTTCGGTGCAATGGCTGTAATGCAAATATAAATCGACCTCGGGGCGGCCCAGAGGACAAAGTAACTCTCCTACAATGATATCGGCTCGTGAATGGAGTGGACGTAGTTTTTGGAGCAGCTATAGGAAGGAAGTCACTTCTTTGCAATGGCAATGCTTGTAAGGAACTTTGAAATCGCTCTCGGGGCGGCTCCGAGAACAAAGTCACTACCCTACAATGATCTCGATTCGTAGATGAAATGAACAGAGTTCTCATAGCTGCTGCAAGAATGAAGTCACTTCCCCTGGAGTTGCAATGTTGTGAGAAACTTTGAAATCGCTCGCGGGGCGTCTCCGCAAACAAAGTCACTACCCTACAATGATCTCGGCTCGTAGATGAAGTGGACAGAGTTCATGGGGCTGCTGCAGGAATGAAGTCACTTCCCTCAGAGGTGCAATAGTTGTAAGGCAAATGTAAATCGGTCTTGCGCGGCTTCGCGAACAAAGTCACTACCCTACAACGGTCTCAGCTCGTAGGGGAAGTGTACATGGTTCTCGGTGCTGCTGCACGAAAGAAGTCAATCCCTTGGAGTGTCAATGCTTGCATTGAACTTTAAAATCGCTCGCGGGGCGGCTCCGAGAACAAAGTCACTACTCTACAATGATCTCGATACGTGGATAAAATGAACAGAGTTCTCGTAGCTGTTGCAGGAATGAATTCATTTCCCCTGGAGTGGCAATTCTTGTAAGGAACTTTGAAATCCTTTTCGGGGTGGATGCTGAACAAAGCCACTTTAGTACAATGATATATCGGACCGTAGATGAAGTGGACAGAGTTCTCGAACCAGCAGCAGGAATGAAGCCACTCCCTTTGAGATGCAATAGTTGTGAGGCAAATGGAAATCAGTCTTGCTGCGGCTCCGAGAACAAAGTCACCATTCTATAACGATCTCAGCTCGTAGGGGAAGTGGACATGGTTCTCGGTGCTGCTACAGGAATGAAGACACTCCCTTGGAGTGGCAATACTTGTAAGGAACTTTGAAATCTCTCGCGGGGCGGCTCCGTGAACAAAGTCACTACCCTACAATGATCTCGGCTCGTAGATGAAATGAACAGAGGTCTCGTAATTGCTGTAGGAATGGAGTCATTCCCTTGCAGATGCAATAGTTGTAAGGGAAATGGAAATCAGTCTTGCTGGGCTTCGTGAACAAAGTCACTACCCTATAACGGTCTCAGCTCGTAGGGGAAGTGGACATGGTTCTTGTTGCTGCTGCAGGAATGAAATCAATCCCTTCGGTGGCAATGCTTGAATGGAACTTTGAAATCGCTCGCGGGGCGGCTCCAAGAACAATGTCACTACCCTACAATGATCTCGATTGGTAGATGAAATGAACAAAGTTCTCATAGCTGCTGCAGGAATGAAGTCACTTCCCCTGGAGTTGCAATGTTGTAAGAAACTTTGAAATTACTCGCGAGGCGTCTCCGCAAACAAAGTCGCTACCCTACAATGATCTCGGCTCGTAGATAAAGTGGACAGGGTTCTCGGGGCTGCTGCAGGAATGAAGTCATTTCCCCTGGAGTGGCAATGCTTGTAAGGAACTTTGAAATCGCCCCCGGGGCGGCTCCGAGAACAAAATCACTACCCTACAATGATCTCGGCTCGTAGATGAAGTGGACAGGGTTCTCGGGGCTGCTGCAGGAATGAAGTCATTTCCCCTGGAGTGGCAATGCTTGTAAGGAACTTTTAAATCGCTCTCGGGGCGGCGAGAACAAAAATACTACCCCACAATGTATCGACTCGTCGATGAAGTGGACAGAGTTTTCGAGGCTGCTGCATGAATGAAGTCACTCCCCTTGATGGTGCAATAGCTGTAAGGCGAATGGAAATCGGTCTCGCGGCGGCTTCGTGAACTAAGTCATGTCCCTTCAACGATCTCAGCATGTAGGAGAAGCGTACATGGTTATCGGGGCTGCTGCAGGAATGAAGTCATTTCCCTCAGAGGTGCAATTGCTGTAAGGCGAATGAAAATCGATCTCGGGGCGGCTCTGTGAACGAAGTCATTACCCTACAACGATCTCAGCTTGTAGGAGAAGTGGACATGGTTCTCGGGGCTGCTGCAGGAATGAAGTCACTTCCCTCGGAGGTGCAATGGCTGTAAGGCGAATGGGAATCGGTCTCGGGGCGAGTCCGTGAACAAAGTCATTATCCTACAACGATCTCAGCTCGTATGGGAAGTAGAGATGGTTTTCAGGGGTGCTACAGGAGTAAAATAATTTCCCTCGGAGGTGCAAAAACTGTGAGGCGAATGGAAATCGCTCACGGGGCGGCTCCGCGAACAAAGTCACAACTCTACAATGATCTCGATTCGTAGATGAAATGAACAGAGTTCTCGTAGCTGCTGCAGGAATGAGGTCATTTTCCCTGGAGTGGCAATGCTTGTAAGGAACTTTGAAATCGCCCCCGGGGCAGCTCCGAGAACAAAATCACTACCCTACAATGATCTCGGCTCGTAGATGAAGTGGACAGAGTTCTCGGGGCCTGCTGCAGGAGTGAAGTCACTTCCCTCAGTGGTGCAATAGTTGAAAGGCAAATGGAAATCGGTCTCGAGGCGGCTCCTTGAACGAAGTCATTACCCTACAACAATCTAAGCTTGTTAGGGAAGTGGACAGATATGGTTCTCGGGGCTGCTGCAGGAATGAAGTCATTTCCCTTTGAGGTGCAATAGCTGTATGTCAATTGGAAACCGGTCTCGGGGCAGCTCCGGGAACAAAGTCACTACCCTACAATGATCTCGATTCGTAGAGGAAGGAACAGAGTTCTTGTAGCTGCTGCAGGAATGAAGTCATTTCCCCTGGAGTGGCAATGCTTGTATGGAACTTTGAAATCGCCTTCGGGGTTGCTTCCGAAAACAAAATCACTACCCTACAATGATCTCGACTCGTCGATGGAAAGGATAGAGTTCTCGGGGCTGCTGCAAGAGAAAAGTTAATTCCCTTGGTGGTGCAATGACTGTAAGGCATATGGAAATCGGTCTCGTGGCAGCTCCGGGAACAAAGTCACTACCCTACATCGATCTCAGTTCGTAGCGAAAGTGGACCTGGTTTTCGGAGCTGCTGCAGGAATGAAGTCGATCCCTTGGAGTGGCAATGCTTGTAAGGAAATTTGAAATCGCCCTCGGGGCGGCTCCGCGAACAAAATCACTACCCTACAATGATCTCGGCTCGTAGATGAAGTGCACAGAGTTCTCGGGGCTGCTGCAGGGATTAAGTCACTTCCCTCGGAGGTGCAATCGCTGTAGGGCGAATGGAAATTGGTCTCGAGGCGGCTCCGTGAACAAAGTCTTACCCTAAATAGATCTCAGCTCGCAGGGGAAGTGGACATAGCTGTCGAGGGCTGCTGAGGGAATGAAGTCATTTCCCTTGGAGTTGCAATAGCTGTGAGGCAAATGGAAATCGTTCTTGTCGCTGCTCCGAGAACAATGTCACTACTCTACAATGAACTCGGCTCATAGGGGAAGTTGACATGGTTTTCGTGGCTGCTGCAGGAATGAAGTCATTTCCCCTGGATGTGCAATGACTGTAAGGCAAATGGAATTCAGTCTCGAGGCGGCTCCTTGAACAAAGTCACTCGCCCACAAAGATCTCGGCGCGTAGATCAAATGGACAGAGTTCTTGTAGCTGTTGCATGAAAGAAGTCACCCCCTTGGAGTGGCAATGCTTGTAAAGGAACTTTGAAATAGCTTATGGGGCTGCTAAAGAACAAAGCCACTTCCCTACAATGATATCGGCTCGTAGATAAAGTGGACTGAGCTCTCGGACCAGCTGCAGGAAGGAAGTCACTCCCTTGGAGATGCAATAGTTGTAAGGCAAATGGAAATCAGTCCTGCTGCGGCTCCATGAACAAAGTCACCATTCTACAACGATCTCAGCTCGTAGGGGAAGTGGACATGATTCTCGGTGCTGCTGCAGGAATGAAGAGTTCTCGGGGCTCTTGGAGTGGCAATGCTTGTGAGGAACTTTGAAATCTCTCGCGAGGCGGCACCGAGAACAAAGTCACTTCCCTACAATGATCTCGGCTCGTAGATGAAATGAACAGAGTTATCGTAGCTGCTGCAGGAAAGGAGTCATCCCCTTGGAGATGCAATAGTTGTAAGGCAAATGGAAATCAGTTTTGCTGCAGCTTCGAGAGCAAAATCACTACCCTACAACGGTCTCAGCTCGTTGGGGAAGTGGGCATGGTTCTCGGTGCTGTTGCAGGAATGAAGTCAATCCCTTGGAGTGGCAAGCCTTGTATGGAACTTTGAAATCGCTCGCGGGGCGGCTCCGAGAACAAAGTCACTACCCTAGAATGATATCGACTCGTAGAGGAAATGAACAGAGTTCTCGTAGCTGCTGCAGGAATGAAGTCATTTCTCCTGGAGTGACAATGCTTGTAAGGAACTTTGAAATCGCTCGCGGGGCGGCTCCGCAAACAAAGTCACTACCCTACAACGATCTCAGCTTGTAGGGGAAGTGGACATGGTTTTCGGGGGCTGCTGCAGGAATGGAGTCATTTCCTTTGGAGGTGCAATAGCTGTATGGCAAACAGAAATCGGTCTCGTCGCAGCTCCGAGAACAATGTCACTACTCTACAATGAACTCGGCTCGTAAATGAAATCTACATGGTTCATGTGGAGGCTGCGGGAATGAAGTCATTTCCCCTGGAGGTGCAATAGCTGTAGGGCAAGTGGAAATCGGTCTCGTTGCGCCTCCGAGAGAAAAGTCATTACCCTACAACGATCTCAGCTCGTAGGGGAAGTAGACAAGGTTCTCGGGGCGGCTTCAGGAATGAAGTCACTTCATCTGGAGGAGCAATGGCTGTAAGGCAAATAGAAAGAGACCTCGGGGCAGCCCAGAGGACAAAGTAACTCTCCTACAATTATATCGGCTCGTGAATGGAGTGGACAGAGTTTTTGGAGCAGCTATAGGAAGGAAGTCACTTTCTTGCAATGGCAATGCTTGTAAGGAACTTTGAAATCGCTCTCGGATCGGCTTCGCGAACAAAGTCACTACCATACAATGATCTCGGCTCGTAGATGAAGTGGACAGAGTTCTCGGGGCTGCTGCACGAATTATGTCACTTTGCTCGGAGGTGCAATGGCTGTAGGGCAAATGTAAATTGGTCTCGGGGCGGCTCCGCGAACAAAGTCATTACCCTACAACGATCTCAGCTCGCAGGGGAAGAGGACATGGCTGTCGGGGCTGCTGCAGGAATGAAGTCATTTCCCT
>SDVV010013063.1:0-11011 GCA_016164225.1 Gammarus roeselii | reverse complement strand
CCCTGTATGTACTACCAAAATGTAGGAGGAGTCTAGGATTTTCTAGTGGGCCAATAAGATATTAAAAACGTGGGGTTACGCCCCTCCGAGGGTGCCGTACGGTAAAGCTACCCTCTGATTGGACAATTTCCTTCAAAACGTTTTACGGTAGCGCCTGTCACTTCCCGGCAGAAACAGGGGCACCTCTCGAGAGACGGGCAATGTAGAGCTTGGCACTGTAGGGTAAACATCTCATTCACAACGCACCGTCTTTTTGTCTATTCTAATCGCCTACAATTATTTACCTCCGCGTTCGTGCAATTGTTGACTTATTCAGATATCATAACAGCTACACAATATCAATCATGCACCTTAACTTGTAGCTGCTCGTATTATAGTGTCACTAACCAATATCATTGATTTGTGAAGTTCCCTGCTCAATTATTACTGTTACCTTATTTAAAATATGATAAAAACATTTTTGTCTTCCTTACAACCTTGCTTCACCTTTTTACGTATTTATAGTAACCTTTATACGAAATTCGTAACATAATAAACTATTTTCCATATTTTCTTGATAGCGGTGGGCAGCACTTTCCATTGAAGGAATGGCCGCCTGTTACCAGCAGGCAATTACGGCCAATCCACAGAGAGAACGGCCTCCTGTTGTTAGCAGGCAATTACGGCCAATCCACTGAGGGAACGGCCTCCTGTTGCTAGCAGGCACTTACGGCCAATCCACTGAGGGAACGGCCTCCTGTTGCTAGCAAGCAATTACGGCCAATCCACTGAGGGAACGGCCTCTTGTTGCTAGCAAGCAATTACGGCCAATCCACTGAGAGAACGGCCTCCTGTTGCTAGCAGGCAATTACGGCCAATCCACTGAGGGAACGGCCTCCTGTTGCTAGCAGTCAATTGCGGCCAATCCACTGAGAAAACGGCCTCCTGTTGCTAACAGGCAATTACGGCCAATCCACTGAGGGAACGGCCTCCTGTTGCTAGCAGGCAAATACGGCCAATCCACTGAAGGTACGGCCTCCTGTTGCTAGCAGGCAATTACGGCCAATCCACTGAGGGAACGGCCTCCTGTTGCCAGCAGGCAATTACGGCCAATCCACTGAGGGAACGGCCTACTGTTGCCAGCAGGCAATTACGGTCAATCCACTGAGGGAACGGCCTCCTGTTACTAGCAGGAAATTACGGCAAATCCACTGAGGGAACGGCCTCCTGTTGCTAGCAGGCAATTACGGCCAATCCACTGAGGGAACGGCCTCCTGTTACCAGCTGGCAATTACGGCCAATCCACTGAGGGAATTGCCGCCTGTTGCCAGCAGGCAATTACGGCCTTCCCACTGAGGGAACGGTCGCCTGTTGCAAGCAGGCAATTACGACTATCCTACTGAGGGAACGGCCGCCTGTTGCAAGCAGGCAATTACCGCCAATCCACTGAGGGAACGGCCGCCTGTTCCCCGCTGGCAATTTCGGCCATCCCACTGAGGGAACGGCTGCCTGTTGCCAGCAGGCAATTACGGCCATCCCACTGAGGGAACGGCCGCCTGTTGCCAGCTGGCAACAGTGGTTCTCGCATTAGCGCATTAGGTGCAACAAATGACCGCCTAACTATATTCCAATACATACAAGGAAAAAAACATAAAATCGTTTTAGTTTCAGATAGTGGAAGTGGTTTGCTCTTACTTATACAAAAAACGCACGCTGTTATTATTCTGGTATACATCAAATTCGTGTTCGGCAATTCAAAACATTTCACTAAACACAAACAGCTATTTGCATATTGGTTTCCCGTCATTACAGAACCCAGCTTGCCAATATAATAAACAGAAACATTGGGTGGAATAATTTGCATGCATCTTATGAAAAAGCATTTCATTGGTCATTGCAAAAAACAACGAAGTTCTGGATCTGGACGTATTTAAGCATAGTATTAAGCACTAACAAGCAGAACCTCACCAAACCAATACAATGAAAAGTTGTCTTAGGTAACAATTCTAATAATTAAGTAGAAAAGAGTGTTTATTTATAAACATTCAGACTTCGTACGATATCTAAAGTCGTAATTAAGCTGCGGAAAATGTAGTTGAAATGGTTCAACCTCACAGTTGTCACCGCACGTTAAATGCCCTGATTGGGTCATTAGGCTAGTCCCTTGCCGGACATGAAGTATTCGTGCCTGGGATTGTGATCACATATGTGCATCACTCTAAATATACCTTCATCAGATTCCATTTGTCACTTTTCTTAACCACGACATATTTATGGTTCGAATCTAACTAAATCTGTTTAAACTCGAGCTCGGTTTTGTAACTTTCCTAGCTTCTTTATCGTATGTGATCTTGTTAATGTTCGAAAGCGTG
This sequence comes from Gammarus roeselii, assembly GCA_016164225.1. Classification (NCBI taxonomy): domain Eukaryota; kingdom Metazoa; phylum Arthropoda; class Malacostraca; order Amphipoda; family Gammaridae; genus Gammarus; species Gammarus roeselii. The sequence goes on along the minus strand of SDVV010013063.1, from coordinate 8,660 downwards.
TTTTATTGATTTGTAGGCATATTATGAAAAGGACTTAGCCTAAAACAGATCCTTGAGGCACGCCGCTTGTTACATTACCCTTGGAGGAGGAGGCTCCATTAAGTACCCCTTACTACCGACCCGTGAGCCCTTAGGCCACGCTTTGTAACATTGCAGTCGCAGCCTGTTGGATATCCACGCGGCCGAGCTCTTCCTTCTGTTGCAGGAACCGTTATACTGCTGTCGGCGGTGCTGCCGCGCTGCTGCTGCCTGCTAACGTTTCTCTTTCTGTTACTCATGCCGCTGCTGCTACAGGAACTCTTGCTGACTCTGTTTCTCATGCCGCTGCTGCTACGGGAACTCTTGCTCACTCCGTTACTCTGTTATAAGTTTCTATACACGATTTTTAAAATCAGGTAGAAGTTGCGAGGTTCAAATCATTACACTAGTTATTTAATAATATTATTTTGAGTTATGAACAAAGTAACAGGTCAACAAGTTAACTCGCAATCGCACTCGATCAATGATTGAGATTTAAACGGACACAACGGAACAAAAGTGTAAATGAACAGCAAAAGAAGTGTAGCGGAGAACAAAAAGAGAGGAAAGCGACGAGTAAAAAGTGTCAAGCAAGCGCACCCACCCTATAGGGAGATACAAAACACGGGATGTAAATACTGAGGAATTTTACAGTTAAATAACATCCTATGGAACACATAAAAACGCTGAACGAACAATTATATTGTCAACAAGAAATTATAAAACATGCAAATTATCACACCAAGTGTTCGATCGCTGTACTAATCAGGCTCACCTCCTTCCGAGCAGCTCTTCTATGAAGTATGAAGTCCTATACAATGTACCCCTTCACTCCTAAAATAATATGGGAGGGCCTTGTTTATGTATATGAAGTGATCCTCCAATAAGGGAACCAATCCAAATTTTGGTCCCTCCAAAGAAGCGGGTGTCCTAATACCTTGACCTTATTGGCAAACGTACAATTTAGGCCGTTAACGAATTTTGTTGGCCTCTGCCATCTGTCAGTTAATTTGGGATAGCTTGAGCTTAACACTTCCCCCTTGTGAGTTTTTGAATCCAGGCCACACAATGCTGACTCGTCGAGTTTTACAGGATGCCCAAATGGCACTTCACTCGTCAACGTCTCCTGGTCATGTAATCTTTATGGAGGCCACCTGCTTTTCTAAATGTACTTTGGAGGGAAATCGAAAAACATGCAAGGCAAGGGATTTCTTCGGGTAACTTAAGCTAGGGTTATCAGGCCTAAGGCCTGCACTGAATCTCGGGCTTACACATATTCAAACTTTATTGTAATGTTTGGGTAGAAATGTTGCCAAAAATATGTGCTAGCGGAGGCTGATCATAACAACTCATGTCGCTGCTGCTACAGGAACTCTTGCTGACTCAGTTACTCATGCCGCTGCGGCTACAGAAACTCTTGCTGACTCCGTTACTCATGCCGCTGCTGCAACAGAAACTCTTGCTGACTCCGTTACTCATGCTGCTGCTGCTACAGGAACTCTTGCTGATTCCGTAACCCATGCCGCTGCTGCTATAGGAACTCATCCAAGACGCCTTGCAGGAACCAGTTCGCACTAAGACCTTGCTGCTCGCTGGCAATCAGTGGCAATGTAGTGTGCAATTTGTTGAACAGAGATTGACGTGAACAAGTATTTATTTTTCAGTTTATTTTAAGGAATGACTATTAATATTTACCTCACACAAGTGGAAGTTACGATTACTTAGGCAACTGTTTCCCTGCTAATAAAAGGAACCTATGATTGCTCGTTGTTATTAGGTTAGGTTTTGTTCGTTAGAACAACTTTTTTGGAGCAAAATATCGCCGCCTGAAGCCGCTCTATTTTCATTCGAAAGAAGACTGGGTAGTGGTAAACCGGTCGAAACTATGTTGTATTTGTATCAGTATCCCTCTGGACAGTAGCTTCTACATTGTACCAATGACATGAGATATTACTTGACAGGGCTTGAAAACAATTCATCTCTTCTAGATTTATCGGGTTCACTTAGACAACGCGGAGCTTTTCGAGCAAAGTGATATTTGCTCAAAACACATTGTTCATTGTTCTATGGCGCCACAGCATCTATAAAGCTGTTGTTCACGCAAACGAAACGAACAAAATCAGCCAAACAAAACATAGCAAATTAGTATTTTCTATTAATAGGAGGAAAATTGGAAGTAAAATAATCGCATCGTCTTCGCGCTATTTGCCTGGTCGAGATTAACTTCCACATCAATAAGAAATATAAACATTTTTGCTAGCAGGAGAAAGTAATATTGAAACAATGATTTACTTCAATCTCTCTTCAACAAAATTGCCTCCCGGTTGTAGGCGCTCTACTCTTCTCCGCAGTCTTTTCTGTCGTCACTAGAGCCACTGCTCTAGTGACGGCAGAAGAGAAGGTGAGAGGCGTAATCCGCAGCTTCCTACGTACGAGAACCTCAGGAACATGACCATTGACTGTTACAAGCTGTTTAGCACCGAAGTACCACTACCAAAATAATTGAAATAATCGGCTTATTTAATTGCCCTAATTAATCGGTGGTGCACCATGATTTTTTGTACAGCAGAGGAAGATGGGGGGGGGGCACTCAAACGGGCGTACCCGTAACGATATGTACATCTCTAGCAAATATGAATAGCTACTGAATATTCGAACCCATTTGAAATTTGGGGGAAGAAGGCGGGGCGCACTTCAATTACATTTTGGATATCCAAAGACTATTATGTTTTGCTAGAGCGTACATATTTGATGAGGATACCCCTGTTTGAGTGAGTGCCCTTCCCTCCCCCTTCTACATGAATCGTGGTGCACGAGCGATTACAAACGTATTGAATTAGGATGGGTTCGGATCACTCAAGCAAGTACAAAAGGCATCGAATAATTACTGATCATCTTATCTGGTATCATGAAACTCAATTGAGTATTTCAATTGTTTTGGTAGGAATTGACGGATGTTACAGATGTTAGTCTGTCATCCTTTTGATCCTAACAGTTTTCTTTGTACATTCTTTCAACGTTTTACACCTACGCTCGTTTAACGTATCCTTCAAGAATTATGAACTTTCATCCCTGGTGTCCCCATTTCCTGCCTGTTCTGCCCACATCGCGCCTTCCTCCCATTTGCCCCAGTCACGGAACCGTCTGCTTCCATAAAAGATTATTCTACCTTATCCTCCGCCTGCTGCCGTGCTCCTACCTTACCTTCCGCCTGCTGCCTTGCTCCTGCCTTACCTTCCGCCTGCTGCCGTGCTCCTGCCTTACCTTCCGCCTGCTGCCGTGCTCCTGCCTTACCCGTTCGCATTGGCCTTCGTCAATCGTCTATAATACACTCTGCTGCCGTGCACCTGCCTTATCTGTTCTCATTGACCTCCGTCAATCGTCTAAAATACAATCTGCTGCCGTGCTCCTGCCTTATCTGTTCTCATTGACCTCCGTCAATCGTCTATAATACAGTCTGCTGCCGTGCTCCTGCCCAACTTGTTCTCATTGACCTCCGTCAATCGTCTATAATACAGTCTGTTGCCGTTCTCCTGCCTTACCTGTTCTCATTGACCTCCGTCAATCGTCTATAATACAGTCTGCTGCCGTGCTCGTGCCTTACCTGTTCTCATTGACCTCCATCAATCGTCTACAATACAGACTGCTGCCGTGCTCCTGCCTTACCTGTTCGCATTGACCTCCGTCAATCGTCTATAATACAGGCTGCTGCCGTGCTCTTGCCTTACCTGTTCTCATTGACCTCCGTTAATCGTCAATAATAGAGTGTGCTGACGTGCTCCTGCCTTACCCGTTTGCATTGACCTCCGTCAATTGTCTATAATACAGGCTGCTGCCGTGCTCCTGCCTTACCTGTTCTCATTGACCTCCGTCAATTGTCTATAATACAGGCTGCTGCCGTGCTCCTGCCTTACCTGTTCTCATTGACCTCCGTCAATCGTCTATAATACAGTCTGCTGACGTGCTCCTGCCTTACCCGTTCGCATTGGCCTTCGTCAATCGTCTATAATACACTCTGCTGCCGTGCACCTGCCTTATCTGTTCACATTGACCTCCGTCAATTGTCTAAAAAACAATCTGCTGCCGTGCTCCTGCCTTACCTGCTCTCATTGACCTCTGTCAATCGTCTACAATACAGGCTGCTGCCGTGCTCCTGCCTCACCTGTTGTCATTGACCTCCATCAATCGTCTATAATCCAGTCTGCTGCCGTGCTTCTGCCTTACCTGTTCTCATTGACCTCCGTCAATCGTCTATAATACAGGCTGCTGCCGTGCTCCTGCCTCACCTGTTATTATTGACTTCCGTCAATCGTCTATAAAATGGCACCTGCCCCTCTCAATGGAAAGAGGCCAACGTCACCCCAATTAAAAAAAAAGGACAAAAAGTGTCCCGAAAATTACCGTCCAATCAGTCCCACTTCAGTCATAGGCAAATTGATGGAAAGTTTGATCACGGATAAAATTGCAGAATTCTTAGAATTAAATCAGTTAATAGTTAACTCTCAGCATGGCTTCAGACGCAATCGTTACTAACTTGCTGCTTTTTTTCAAGAATATAACTAAATTTCATGACGCGAAATCTCCGATCGACATCATTTACCTTGACTTTCAAAAAAACTTTCGACAAGTTCCTAACAAACGCTTGGTTAGTAAATTGCACAGCATCGGCATCCGTGGTGAACTCAATAACTGGATAAAATGCTGGCTCACGGACAGACAGCAGCGAGTAGTACTTAATGGAGCTTCCTCCAATTGGGTAAAGTTACAAGCGGCGTGCCCCAAGGATCTGTGTTAGGTCCAGTTCTCTTCATAATATTCATAAACGATCTCGACAGCAACGTACTCTCGAACATTATTAAGTTTGCAGACGATACCAAGCTAGGAGGAAAAGGGCAAACCAAAATCGAGTGTGAGCAGATTCAATCAGGCTTGAACAAAATTGTTGAATAGTCAGAAAAGTGGCAAATTAAATTTGATATCGACAAGTGTAAGGTTATGCACATTGGTCACCAAAACCCTAAACACGAATATTCAATGTCCGGAAACAAACTGATACCCGTCACCGAAGAGAAAGATCTAGGTGTCATAATTAGTAACGACCTGAAAACCACCAAGCAATGTAACGATGCAGCCAAAAAAGTCGATAAAATGTTAGGCATGATATCCCGCACAATCTCGTACAAGAGCAGAAATAGAATTCGCAAGTTATACACTGCCATTGTTAGACCGCACCTTGATTATTCCGTCCAATTCTGGTCCCCCTACCTCAGAAAATACATTATTAAATTATAGAACGTCCAACGTAGAGCTACCAAACTAATCCCTTCGCTGCGCAATAAATCGTACGAAGAGGGACTGCGCGAACTCAACCTTTATTCGCTAGAGAAACGTAGAGTCAGAGGTGACATGATCGAAGTGAGGAAGATTATGAAGGGTAAGGAAAACGTCGAGCGAGCAAGCCTTTTCACTTTAGATGCGAACGGAGTGACCAGGAATAATGGATACAAAATTGTTGCCATGCGTTTTACACTCGATATCACGCGTAATTTCTGTACGTATAGGGTTGTCGAAGATTGGAACAGACTTCCCGCGGAAGTTGTGAAAAGCGATACAATCTAAACGTTTAAGTCACAACTCGATAAATTCTACCAAAATCGCCGCTAAATAGCTCCCGTCTATAGCACTTTCACCAGTATATTCGTGAAAAATGGTGTTCGGCATTGGCACCCATACGGTTAAATTAGTGCCAGGCACTGGCACTAGCACGGTAAATAAGGTGCCCGGCATTGGTACCTGCTCGTTGTAATTCGGTGTTCGAGGGATGAAACTGTACAATTTCAGATCAACACCGTGGATATTGATCTGGTCGGTGGCTTATCTTCAGGTGCTGATTTGAGTTGTTTCGAGAATCATTGTTAAATACTATTTCCTTCAACAAACTTTCCCTTTCTTAATCTATTAAAACAGAAAATACACCGACACAAGATGCTATCTTAGACGTTCTACTTCAGAACTTACCTTCTTACTATCAAAAGCCAACCCAGTTTGAGCCAAAAGTCCAGTTGTTGTCTTCATACACTTGTAATCACTTGTAAACACCTGATCTCATTGACCTTCGTCAGTCGTCTATAATACAGGCTGCTGCCGTGCTCCTGTCTTACCTGTTATTGTTGACCTCCGTCAATCGTCTATAATACAATCTGATGTCGTGCTCCTGCCTCACCTGTTCTCATTGACCTTTGTCAATCATCTGTAATACAGTCTGCTGCCGTGCTCCTGCCTTACCTGTTCTCATTGACCTCCGTCAGTCGTCTATAATAGAGGCTGATGTCTTGCTCCTGCTTCACCTGTTCTCATTGACCTCCGTTAATCGTCAATAATAGAGTCTGCTGACGTCCTCCTGCCTTACCCGTTCGCATTGACCTTCGTCAATCGTCTATAATACAATCTGCTGCCGTGCTCCTGACTTACCTGTTCTCATTGACTTCTGTCAATCGTCTATAATACAGGCTGCTGCCGAGCTCTTGCTTCACCTATTTTCATTGACCACCGTCAGTCGCCTATAAGACAGGCTGCTGCCTTGCTTCTGCCTGACCTGTTCTCATTGACCTCCATCAATCGTCTATAATACAGGCTGCTGCCGTGATCCTGCCTCACCTGTCTGCATAGAACTCCGTCAGTCGTCTATAATACAGGCTGCTGCCGTGCTCCTGCCTTACCTGTTCTCATTCACCTCCATCAATTGTCTATAATACAGTCTGCTGCCTTGCTCCTGCCTTACCTGTTCTCATTGACCTCCGTCAATCGTCTATAATACAGTCTGTTGCCGTGCTCCTATCTTACCTGTTCTCATTGACCTCCGTCAATCGTCTATAATACAGTCTGCTGCCGTGCTCCTATCTTAACTGTTCTCATTGACCTCCGTCAATCGTCGATAATACAGTCTGCTGCCGTGCTCCTGCCTCACCTGTTATTAATAGACAACCTCATGTCGGACATTTTCTGCTCTCAAGCTAAGTAAATGACAGCTGAAACAGTAAATAGTCATGATAAAGTAAACGTCGGTGATCAAACTTCCTCTGCTTATTTTTCTTGAAATTAATGGTCTAATGTAATGCTTGCATCTGTCTCCACATATTAAAAAGTGGAGAGTAGAGGATGTCCTCCAACATGTCCATCGGTTGGTCCTTACTCTTCAACCCTAGTGTTAAGTTAATATTAAATTCACCCAGGTAGCAAATGTTGTCTTCAGAACAGCTCACACTGACGAAGACTTGGTACGCATCATCTGTGTATTCTGATATTTCTGTTATTCTGTCAACATGTCATTATACCTAAATAAATTTTAAATCCTTTATATCCATTGACTTCCGTCAATCGTCTGTAATACAGTCTGCTGCCGTGCTCCTATCTTACCTGTTCTCATTGACCTCCGTCAATCGTCTAAAATACAGTCTGCTGACGTGCTCCTGCCTTACCTGTTCTCATTGACCTCCGTCAATCGTCTTTAATACAGTCTGCTGCCCTGCTTGCCCTCCTGTTCTCATTTACCTCCGTCAATCGTCTATAATACAGTCTGCTGCCGTGCTCCTGTACAACCTGTTCTTATTGACCTCCATCCATCGTCTATAATACAACCTGCTGCCACCTCCGTCTGTTGTTGGTGCTAGCAAAAACCGCTCCCGCCTTTTCCGTCTGCCGTCACCACTGCCGGTTGATGGCGCTAGCATCGCCCACCGTCACCTTCTCCTTCCCGCCTACTGTCAGACCAGCGCCAGTGGCGGCTGAGTGGTAACACTCACCGCTCAAGGTCAGCGTGGGGAGCTGTTGCCGGCAGCGGTGGTGGTGGTGGCAGTGGTGGTGACAGCTTCTCACTACTCCGGGGTCTGCTGATATCAAATGCTTTTGAATTTGAAAAATCTGTTCCAGGTTTTGTTCGTCTGTACTGTGGTCTTGGCAAAAGTTGGAACATTTATCGATTTTTTTTACTGTTCCTGAAACTTGTATTCCTGCTCGTTTGCTAACCCTCTTCACTCCTTCCCGACCGCCCCTCCCATCCCGCTATATGTACACCTCTTCTTAGACATGCACCTAGCCCACAGCCAAGCATACATGTCACTTTACGAGGGAACGCGTTGAACCGCTGTTAAATAGCTGTAATTTAACCATCAAGCTACAGTGAAGCAAGCATAATTGTGATTTCGAAAGTCTCCAATGATTTTTAAATGTCACGTGCGGCATCATCAGTGGCAGAGAAAGAGCGGTGAGGCAGCAAGATGTTAATAGATACTTCTACTACTGCTTGCCCGCAGGCAGGAGCAGGCTGAGTCAAACAATTGATGACGATTAACAATGAACTGGCAACGTAACACTATATTTTCCAGCTCGCTGGGAGCATCAACAGGACTCTGTTTCATCCCCGATAGCGATAGACTCAATGAGATTCATTATCACTTCTTTCGTATTTCCGCAAAGCGTGTAATTTAACGTCACGGAGAAAGACAGGAATCTCCTCGCACAGCGTTGCTTCAAATATGCCCTGCCCGGATCACACACACACACATGCAAGTATGACAGAACCGTTAAATGTTTATATGGCAGAACCTTCGAACTCACACCCACACATAACCAGACAACCTTAG
>SDVV010013062.1:0-12012 GCA_016164225.1 Gammarus roeselii | reverse complement strand
TCTTGTTTGTTTGGTTAAATGATAGTTCATTCTCATTCATCACGTTTTTAATGTATGTTTCGGGTATGGTAGAGAATTAATCTTCTTGCTTTGTTTTAGCTCGTGAGTTTTAGTATAGGTCTTTCAGTTTTGTAGGTTCTCTGTTGAATTCCATCTTCATTGCAATTTGTTGGTTATTTATACAATATCCGAATATATTACGTATGTGTCTACATTATAGAACAGTATTTCAGGTCTAATTTAGTTACATATTGTTCATTTTTAGTGTTTTATATATCTTCTTTTATCCTGATACAATATTTGATGTAGTTATTAAAAATATAAAACAGACGATTTGTTACAAACTTGGTCTTGCTGTTAGGGTATTGTATATTTATTGTACGACTATTCTTCAATATTTAGGAGGAGTTAGAGAGTCCCCTAGGCAAAAGCTCATTCTTTTTATGCTCGTTTGTGTAAATGGACCGATTTATTAGGATGAATACCATAATGTAGTACAATTTTTATGTGAATTATAGCAGAGAAGAAAACCTTATTTAGCTATTTATATATTTATTGTTGATGTTATGTTTCTTTTTCCACGAGAATCATAGGAATGTATGTTTAAGAGGGGTAAGTCCGTACTGCATCTTTGTGGAATTTTCGTCATTGATCCCCAGCAAATGTGTAGTTTACCGTTTAGATGATAATTTACTGGATCGATGGGTCCTAGTGTAGAGGTGGTTTATCATGATTGTAATACAGCTGAGGTAGTGGACAACAGATTATACCTAAGAACAAAAGAGAAACGGGAACGTATGCGAAATTTCTCAATGATGTTCAAGAAGAAGAAGTAATACATTTATTGACACACGCGAACAGAATAGCCTTCGGTATCCGCATCAAAGATATGATGGAGTATAAGATGGATTTTGAGAGTATACTGAAATATAGTGATGAAAAGTACTGTTGGATGACGAACAATGCTGTTTAAATATCAAAAACCAGGTATATGATATTGATGATGGCAGCATGGTCTGTAAATAATGCTAATAAATACTAGTAGAAACTATGTATGTTCGCAATGAAATGTTTATATTATCCTAAACTCGAAGGTTAAGTAATGAATTGTGAACATCGTGACAGTCGGAGGTAACATCGAATCTTCGAAATCAGTAGAAAAAATTTGTTTCAAGGGTTGAAATGATGCCAGAAAACCTAGCTCGAGGTAAATGATCTAGATGTGTTACAGAATGGTATGATATAAATCAGCGTCCGATCAGAACTTGAAACGAAGTCATTGTTAAGGATAAGAAAAATATAGGAAAGAGAAAAATGAAAATTCAGAGATGCAAGTTGTCAATGGTTGTAGAGTTAAGTGGAGATATTGAAGTAAATTAAGAAAAACATGGTGTGAGACTATGTGTCCGTTTGTATAAAACTGAATACAAATTTGAAATAATTGTAGCATTCAATCCATCCAAGTTTGAAAATGGGGGATTCTCTGGTAACATATTTGACTCGAGAGTAACAACGAAATAAATAACATGTATGTTAGAGTGATATTTAGAGTTGTATGGAGGGGTTCATAGTATATATATCAATAACTGAATACCGTACGTAAGGTCAAGTCAGGTTATAATGGGTGTGAATAATATGTTAAAGTGACGTAGAATTGTGTCAAAATCAAACATAATATGAATTACCCGTAACATTCAAACCATCTAAGATTGAAAATGTGTCATCTCTGCTAACATATATGGGATGAGAGTGACAACAAAATATATAGCATATATGTTAAAGTATTATTTAGAGTCGTTTGGAGGGCTTCATATGTATATAGCAATGAATGAACACCATGCATAGTGTTAGGTTATGTTAGGTTGTGATGGGTGTAAATAGGCTAGATCAAAATGTAGAGCCAAGTGGAGAGGATGAAAATGAATATATCATGAATCGATAAAAAAGTAACAAATTTATGCATGAAAACTTGATCGATACTTTATAGTTCCTGGATAGAAAAGGATAGGATAGGTTAAGATGCTTAATTCTTTTCACCTATCATGACGTGAAGGTGGTTCACAATAAATATCTTGTAACAATAACAAGGGATTTTGTTCTAATGGAAAAAAAACATATCAGAGTTGAAGTGCCCCAGATGTTAACCGATCCTGTATATGCAATCAAAATGTGTGTGGGTGTGTGGGTGTGTGTGTGTGTGTCTACATTGTATCGGTAACTCTCCATGTATACGACATCATTATACCATGCCCAGTCCTGAATATGCGTACAAAGCGTGAATGTGTGTACCTGGTGTGTGACATTAGAAGAAAAAAACTACGAAAAATAGAGCCGTGTGGGAGGGATTTGATATGTACATCGCACAAAATAATGACTAAATATCATACATATCCATCAAACTTGAATGAAAATATATAATTATTGGTTAAGTTGGTTAGAATGACTAGATCTTTGAACCTAACATCGCGTATAACTGATTCACATTAAAAAATGTAACAAATTGAAGTGCATTAGTTCTCTTGGATCCTACCTGCTGAGTCTCATCCGAACATGTAACAGAGCAATCGATAAATTCTGGAATCTCAACATCTGCAGAAGGTTTTTTGCTGGATCAAATTGGAGAAAATGTATTCAACTGCTTTTGATATGATAAATATACACCCCTAGTGGAGAGATTCATACATATCAATATCATACATAACCATCAAACCTGATTAAAAAATACATAACTATTGGATAGAATAGGTTAAGTTGCCTAGGTAATAATGTATTCGTCATTGTATGGTAACCTTTTTTGCATTCATTGATATCCTATAACTTGTTGACTGCGGACCTTACATAACAGATCTGTAGTAAATATGTTAGAGTGGTTTTATTCAATATTCGTTATAATAGACGAAAATGGTAGGAGCAACACGTCCAACATTACAACAAAAATTCTTATTTCAACAGGTCAACCATACATAAAACTTGCTAACGCTTTAGCACCCGTAACAATCACTGACATATGCGGTAAGCTTACCTAAACGTTTGAACTCGACAGTCTACTAACGAGCGATCACCTAACATTACTTGAAATTAACCAATATTACTGGATTTGTAGCAAGCAAAATGAAAAAAATATATATGTAGGCGCACAATATGCTAAAGATTGGTAACACTATAGTGTCAAATGGATAGAATTGAAAGTATTAAAGCTAAAATCAACGAACAAATACATGACAAAAGTATAAAAACGGGGAAAAAATAATCTTTGGTTAGATTAGGTTAGCATGGGTTAGGTCTACCGCCATCATCTTAAGCCATTAGTGGAAAATGCTACGCTGGATTAGGTGAATGCTCGGAAAAGTCAGATATTCTGAATTGGACCGCAATCTCATGACAAAGCCTAAATTAATCAATAACTTCTAAGTGAACAACTGTAAACGTATCACAAACATTTATATAAGTAAGACTTGTGGGAATAAGCATTTAGCAAAGACATGCTAGCGGCTAACATAATTGAGCTGTATATTCAATTATTTAGGATTTTTAACACCAACACTCAACACAAATCCGATAGATTAGCTCTCCAAGACGACATGGAACCATACCCAAATCCAGTGTCGAGAGGAAAAACATATCAATATTTTGAATAATTACATCCAATTAAGTGTATTTAAAACCCATTATTCTATGAAATTAGGCAAATTTATACCTTATACATATATATTCCTAAGATAACCAATCGAAACATACAACAACAACTATAAAAATAGATAAATAAGATTCTTTACTCTACCATAACCGACATTGATTAGCTATGATATACGGTGTATCCTGGCGTAACCCAGAGGCTAAATCCTACACCAATATGGAAGGTGTATGGTCAATCAATACATGATGCCGATGTACATTACCGACCTCGTAACAAATAGAAAATAATCGTGCACTGACATTTAACGCTGAGTTAATGCAAATAATGTTGTTTTTTACTTCGATACCTGTTCAAATATATATCAAATCCCTAGACCTAACTGATACTATGTCTCTAGTAGGAGAAAAATCAAAGCCAACTGTGTCATAACAACGAACTCTACAACGCTTTACTACGTCACTTCTCAGCAATCTACCACTGATATATAACAAATTTCAAAGGTAACACCCAGTCATGGTACAATACCACAGACATACATACCATGCATCTGTTTAGTCCAAAATCTCTGAATGGCGTCGAGCAAAGTCACATCCTGGACATAACCAAGAATCTATACACAGGTACAGTTGTCCAAATGGGGCTGACATGAGTGTCAAATAAAAATCTGGGCATCTGTTCACTGAGGACCTAAGCAAACCCCAACACCGAATAGCAGCTTGTCGGATAACCTCTCTTGCAAACCCATGGAACTCAAGATCGACATGAACAAAAATTTACAAAATTTACGTTGAACATGGATGAACTTCAAATGACAACCAAATAGTGTATAACACTTCTAAACCAGGACCCCACCATCCAGTAAATCGTCTTCTAAAAGGTAACACTATACACTTGCTAGGGTTCAATGACGAAATTCCACAAAGATGCAGTACGGACTTACTGCTCTTAAACATACCTTCCTATGATTATCGTGGAAAAAAAAAAAAGCTCTACTCTACTCTAATTCGGTCTACTTACATAATTTGGTCCACTTACACAAATTGGTGTAAACACAATGGGCTTTTGCCAATGGGACACCTAACTCCTCCTAAATATTGAAGAATGGTCCTACAATAAACATACAATAACCTAACAGCACGACCGAGTTTGTAACAAATGGGATCTTCTATATCTTTAATAACCACGTAAAACATTGTACCAGGATGTAAGAAGATATATAAACACTAAAAGTATACAACTTGTAACTAAATTATACGTGAAATAATGTTCTACATTGCAGATACAAACGTAATATTCCGATATTGTATAAAATACCCAATACCTTGCATCGAAGATGTAAATTGTACAGAGAACATACAAAACTGAAAGACACATACTGAAACTCTCGACTTATAACAAAGCAAGAAGATCAATTTTCTACCATACCCAAAACGTACATTAAAAACCGTGACGAACGAGAAAAAAAACGTAACCAATCTAACAACTGACGTGAATAAGATACGAGGACTTGCGAGCAACATACGCTGAAACCAATAGTAAATGGTGTGGAATACTTCTACACGAACACGCTGTAGTATATACAAAATCCGATGAAATTACACTCTAACTCAGTCCGAAATAGGGTTAAATTAACATTTCTTTACCTAAAGTAACCACGGCTTAGTCGTAACAGAATGTCATACATACATATAAAATAACCAAATAATGCAATAACCAACCAATTAGGTCTGAAATAATGTGCTACATAGACGATGCAAACCTAAAATATACTAAAAAATCCTTCAACTCTATGAGATAAATATTCAAAATTCCACAAACAATACAAAATTTAACATATATCAAACGATCATTACTAAGTATTCATAACACAAAATAATACCTTACAATGAATCCATATCGTTCGGATACGCTCGCTTTTGGAACACCACGTCAATGGAACACCGATATATCTGGTTCAAACCTGGATAATGCGTTATGGGGTAGATAGATTCTCGTAACGAAGCTGCTGCATCAACCCAAAATTTAAACATCGACTCGCCAACTACCAGACTAATACACCATATTATTTTTATAGATAGTATATACATATGAAATAAACGACAGAAAAATACACAGAATATTACCTAAAAATTCAATATCAGGCTGGTACCTAGCATCCGACCGCAAAGAACCCCACCAAACAACATCCGAATGAGTCAATTATACCCCAACTAGATAAGAATGCAAACATATATGTACAGAAAAATATATAGAAATATAGTCCTGACATGAGTATATAACGAAACATTCACTCAAAATATAGAAATAATGACAAACCAGTCATGGAAAAAATACAATTCAAATAACAGATACGAGCAAACTCACCTCTTTTGCCAAAGCGCATTCAACTTTTTGCCTAGGGGATCCCTACACCCCACCCCTCCAGAAACTTGTTATAACAGTATCCCATCCAGAACCAAATAAATATATATAACAAACAACAGTTAGTGCCCAATTATACCCCATTACTACCATCTAAAGAAGAAAAAACATATATAAATACAAAAGCATCAAAAATATAATGAAAATTCATATGTTCGTAACATAAAAACTGCTAATCTAGCCCGCAAGCCTGCCATACAGCCCCCCCCCCCTTGCCCCTTCGCGTCGAGCCACATCCGTTCCGGTCAACATTGATAAGATAAGGATCCGACCATGAAAAGTAGTGTACAAAAGCTCCCGTAGACATTTATTAGGCTAGTCATGATCCGTCCGTCCGCCCGTCCGTGAAAATTTGGGGCTAAAACTCCGTAGATTTTTGTAATTCGTCATCAGGGCAAATTCACACAGCTTATAGCTACTCCTACCAGTGAAATTTTTTGACTATTTTATTTTCAGACGTTCATAACACAATAGTTTGCAAAACTTGGCAAACCACATATCTGAGGAATATATTTGTACTGGGGTTCAGATATGTTGATACTGGTAATTAGAACCAATATGTAATGATTTTTTTTAATTTGTAAGCATTTACAAAATCGACAATATATAATTCGAATTGCTATCCGCGATTTCTAACCGTGAAATTTTCGCGGGTACTGCTAGTGATGCCATATCACGGTCAATGATGAAAGGACGTTAGTGAAATTTATGTTATCATATTATGCCTTGAAAATAGCTATCGCATTAAACAAAACGTTATATCGTGATTACGGATAAGCGCTTGGTTAGATAAGCTTCAACTTAATTGGCAAGGTGGTGGTACCACCTGGCGAGTGGATCCATGCCGCTCGACTGGCGAGTTCAATATATAGTCTTTGTAGTTGTTGCTTCTGTGTTCCCACGGAGCCTCAACGTGAAGTTAATTTACAATCCCCGTTGGGTACAAAGGTCAGTCAGTTCCGGTGCGCACCTTCGTGCGCGAGTTTGAATTCGATCTTCAGCACGGTAGTGCTTCCATAAACGGAGAGGATTCAAACAGATTCATAAAGTCCGGTATGTTTCCGCAATATTAAAAAAAAAATGTAACTTGTTTCTGTAAGCAGGCGTTGTAGGGTGCACGGTGGATTCAAGAAGGCTGGCCGGGCTGCTGCGAGTGCATTACAATCCATAAGTAAGTGTTTCACACTGATTGCCACTTGGTGGCAACAGGGGCAGGGTGGTGCGTCTGGTCCTATGTCCACGTCCATTAAGTGATTGTGGGTTATTCACGTATTTCCTGTGCTCAGACGGTTAATGAACACTTGGTCTCTTCTATTGGAAAACTTGGTGTCCCACTCTCCTTCGGGTGGTTTGATTGCAAGCATTTTTTGTCCACTCTGTTGCCACTCGTCGTTCCATCGAGATTTTAGACGAGAGTTGATGATTGGGAACCAGTCTCGATAATATATGGAAGTGAATTGTTCCTGACGGGTAAAATGCATGTTTAGCGCAAGAATCTGTAAGCTCGTTTCCTCTTATTCCCGTGTGTCCGGAGATCCAGTAGAATTCAACCGTCTGACCCGTCTCTGACATCGTGAATAAATCGTGCTTCATTTTACGAACGATAGTGCAGGTTTTTCAGCTGGGTGAGAGTACTCAGACTGTCTGAAGATACGACATATTTAGGGAGACAGTCAGTTTTTGTAATGGATATGGTTAATTCGAGTGCATGCAGCTCTGCAGAGAATACAAAGGCCTCTTGCAGGTAAGGTTGCTGAACGCACAATTTCTCCGCACAGGGCGGCAGCTCCCACTCCGTCCGTCGTTTTGGAGCCGTCAGTGTATATATGGCGGTGCTACGGGTATTGCTCATCAAGTAGTCTTGTAAACTCTCTGCGGTATGTGCTGGTTGTAGTCGATTCGTTAGGGTACTTTTTTTACTCTAGGTTGACCAGCAGTGGGCTTATCGCCAACGTTGGTGTGTTGATTTGAAGAATTCGATATGAGAATTAAGTCTTGATTGCTTTGCGGCTGATGTTCAGCGAGGTCAGTAAGTTGTCTATACGTAGGGAAAATGGTGGGCAAATGTTCTTCTTATCCGCAAAGAAGCGTTTATCGAGAATGTTGGTGACGTCGTTGAGTGCTGGGCTATTGATGAAGCTCTTTGTCTTGAAATAGTATTGTAGTGAGAGTTTGTCTCTCCTGAGCGGAAGAGAAAGCTCGATACAAGCACGTTCAGGGATTCTACGGGAGTGGAACGGAACGCGCCGGTTGTGATACGCAGGGCGTTGTTCACGATGATAGAGAGAGGTTCAAGGGTGTTTTTGGCTGCTGAAGCGTAAACAACTGCTCCATAGTCAATGCGCGAGCGTATTATTGTTCGGAATAACGTCATGTCGGTGCCCATATCGGCACCGAATTTCAGGCAGGGATGTTACCGACGGGATAAGTCCGGTTGCCTTTTTGCAGCGAGTCTCCGGGGCTGTAATAAGGGGTCGTCATGTGAGTTTAGGGTCCCACACAAGAGCGAGGAATTTTATTGATTCTTCGTATCCTAGCGGAGTGTTCAGCGTTAGGGCTGGTTTTAGGTGTAAGCCGGGCACAAGAGTTAAATGCATGTTTTTTATTCTGGAGGGCGAGAATCGGAATCCGCTTAAGGAGGCTCAGTTCCCGACAAGGTTTAAACATTTTTGGAGTTCCTGTTGAATTTATAAGAGGGTAGTGTGCCTTTAGCTCATTTGAAAGTCGTCCACGTATAGGGATGGAAGCAATCTTCCGTCGCGAAGGAGAACGTCTGCTACCTGGTCGATTTGGAATATGAAAAGAATGACACTGAGGACGCTTCCCTGGGGGACGCCCATTTCTTGCGGATAGGATGGTGACCAGGTGTCGCAGACCTTAACCCTGCAGGAGCGATTTTGCAATAATTTGTGGATGAAATGTGGTAGGTGGTCTCTATGCCCTTTGCGGTGGAGATCCTTCATGATGCCATATTTCCAAGTAGTATCGTATGCTTTTTCGACGTCGAAAGATATGGAAACCACGTGTTCCCTCGGACAAAAGCCTGTCTAATGTAAGATTCCAGTCCTACAAGGTGGTCCGTCGTATAGTGGCACTTGCGGCCGCCACACTGTATGCTGTTGAGACCCGCATGCATTTCAAGGTAGTCGACAAGGCGCGAGTTGATCTTTCTTTCCATAGTCTTACAGAGGACGCTGTTCAGAGCAATGGCATATAGTTATGTGGGTCACAATGGAATTCCCCATGCTTGCGTAGTGGGATAATTACAGATTCCCGCCATTGATAGGGAAAAATGAGTTTGAATACATTGGGTTGAACACTTTTAATAAGTGATCACGGGCGTCATCTGGGAGATTCTTGAACGTGTTAAATTGTACCCAGTCCAGCCCGGTTGAAGTTTCACGTGTATGGTCTATGGTGCACTGCAGTTCGTGGTGGGAGAAATGTTTGTTGTAGGCATCTTCGTTTCTAGAAGTAAAGTTAATATGTTTACTCTTTCGCCAGTCCTTTTCCCGTTGGAAAGCAGCCGTGTAGTTTGATGATTGTGATATCTGGCTAAAAGTCTGAGCTAGTTTATTTACGATTTCCGCGTGGGAAGAATAAATTCTGCCGCCGTCTGAGGGAATGTTGATAGGTCGCTCGGGGTTTTCCTGGATACGTCGGATTTTTTCCCACACCTGAGAGAAGAGGGTATTTCGGTTAATAATGTTGACTAACTGTGCCCAACTTTCTCGTTTCTTCTTCACTCGAAATTCCACGCTATTCGGTTCCTGAGGGACCGTGCACGTCAGTAGGCATTGTATAGCCTTCCACGCTTATCTCTTGCTTCTTGCACCTCTCGGCACCACCATGGTTTCGAAAATAAGGTTGAAGGGGCATACTGGGGAGTGCCTGACTCGGCTGCAGATTGAAATTTCTCGTATAGTTGGACGACGAGGTCGTGTTCCGATGTTTTCAGGGAGGCCATCCATATCGCTTTACGCGATGTGTGCCGAGCATTCCTCCCAGCTGGCTTTCCGGTAGTTGCATCGAAGTTCTTGTGAGGCAGGGTTGTTTCTTGATTGGTTGGTAAGAAGCGATTTGATGACTGGGTTATGGTCGCTGTCGTGGGTTGAAGGCAGAACTCCCAAATCGAGTTGTGGTGCCAGAGTGGGGGAGCATATGGGTAAGTCTACGGCAGTTTCACTTTCGGGGGTGATATTTGTGGGTTGTCCGTTGTTGAGAAGGACCAGGTTGTGAGTGTTTATGGTGTTAGCCATTATCACTCCCCTGGGGTCTGTTCTCACGCATCCATATGTTTTATGGTAGCTGCCGAAGTCTCCAAGGAGGAGTATTGGCGAGTGCAGTTGGTTTAGCAATTCGGTCATAAGTGCTTCCGAGAGGTCATGGCTTCGTGAAGAGTAGATAGATACCACTGTTAATGGTCTTGAGACGCATATATTCATAGCGGTAGCTTGGATTTCTGTCCTCAGGGGAAGGGGGAGGTAAGGTACGCTTTGGTGGATCATAAGTGCCACTACGCCGTGAGCAGTCACGTTGGTGTGGCCTTCGCGACGGTGTATGATATATTGGGGGATTCTGAAGGTGGCGGTCTCTCGGAGTTTGATCTCTTGGAGGCCTATCACCAAAGGTTCATGGGTGGCGATTAAGGATGGTAATTCGTCTTTCTTGTTTCCGAGTCCTTGGCAGTTCCACTGAAGTATTTTGTTGTTCATTTTGGAGGCTGTTCACACTCAGGCCTTGATGATCTTAAGTGGTCGCGTGATTTGCTGGAACTTTTGTGGTGTTTGCGTTTTGAGTTTGTCCAGGGGTTCCGGGTCGATAGTGTTCACGGGAGTGTCCGCCTTCGGCAGAAGGCGGTCTGCTGTGATTGCTGCGGTCGCGGCTGCAAGTTCTCTTGTGGGAGGACGAGGGTATGTGCTCTTCGTGTTTGTTTCGTGAGCTAGGGTGCTCTTCTTCTGTGGTAGCCTTTCTGATCTGCGTGGATGATTGTGTAGACAAAGAGCTATTAGGGCCAGGTAAGATGATTGGTTGGACAGAGATCTTGCGTATGAGTTTTTATAAATAGTTTTTATAAGCGACGTCGTCGAGGCTGTGATCGTTCTCGCTGGTGGAGTGTTCGTGAGTCGGGTTTGTTAACGGGGGTCGTATACCTCGCAGTGGTTTTCCACGAATGGAGCCGCATTTGAGACAGGTGGAGGTAATTCTGGATTCTTGTCGTGGCAAGCCGTTATTTGCGAGTTGTTAATGATATTATTGCTCACTGGCGCCTGGGCAGCGGAGGCTTCTCCATCTCTTTGCCTTTTCGTTTTTATGGTAGTGAGCCTCGCTGCGTGGTCAACTGCGGAGGAGGCATCCATCTCGGCGTCCTCATGGGCACCGCAGGAATTATTTCTAGGACTGTACATCTCTAGTGCAGGGGCGGTCGCTGGGCTGAGTGAGGAAGCACTGCAGCCAGGTAGGAGTGTTGGACTCCTGGTACGTTGTTGTCCTGACGATGTGTAGATATCGTCGGAGGAGTTTGGTGGAATTGACGATTTTACTGCTTTGGTATATTTAAGGCGATTTGAGTCATCGTCTTTCCAGATTTGGATGGCTTGTTTCCGTGTATGTAATTCTGCGTTTGTTTTGTGTGATTGTTGTATATTTTTGGTTCAAGTATACAGTACTGGAAAAATTATTATGGATTTTTGAGATTTCCGGTATTTTTACATAAGAAGGTGAAATAAACACAATTTATGTAATGATAGATGATTTATTTCGTATTATTTATGCAGAACGAGTATTTCAGTAGTAAATTTGATCTCCTTTAGCAGGTTTCTAGTGATATCTGGCAATAATTAGCTGTCGGTCTATGGCAATGATCAATTCCATCACGTGGTCCACATGCTGCAGCCCACGTTTCGCTCAGTTCTAGTTCAGCTGTGGTCGGTGTAAGGTGTTTTTTGTGTTCT
>SDVV010013061.1:0-15235 GCA_016164225.1 Gammarus roeselii | reverse complement strand
GTAACGCTACTAGCCAACCGATCACTCAATATCAAGACCACACCCTCTCGTGCCCTACCTTCCTCCACACCTGACTTTCTTCCACTTACAGCACCAAACTCACATTCGCCCTTACCTTTCAACTTTGTCTCACTCAGCGCCAACACATCTAACTTCCTCCTCAAAAACATCTCACCAATCTCCCTCCTCTTTACATCACTCGTACTACAGCCACGCACATTCAGCGACCCTAACAATAGGGTTTGGAGAGGCGTGTGCCTCTCCTCCCCCCGCTCGTCTTGCCGTCTTCGAGGAAAGGTTTTTACAGAGAACGGGATTCCTAGCCCCTTCGCTCCGCCCCGTTTTGTCGTCTCCGACACGCTGGGGATTGCGGTAGCCGATTATACTCCTGGCTACAGGGCGCCCCTTTAGTCGCCTTCTACGACACGCGGTGGATACGGTAGCACGATTCTAAGGCCCCGGCTACAAGGCTTCATAGCATGAAAAAAATACGTTTCCTGAGAAGAAATAAATCAACTTCGTTAGGAGTTAAATTTTTTGGATGGTTGCCATCTCTTATACAATGGGAATGGCCAATCGTATTACTATAAATTGCTCTTCAAAAATTCTTCCAACATTGGGCCATTGACCTGTAAATAAATTAATTCTATCTTGAAATACGTCGGAACAACAGTCGACAGAAGCCTTGAAAAACAGGATATCCAAAATGAAGTGAATTACGTTTCAACGTCCGTTTATAATGATTCACAGTTCAACTTGAATTATTTATTATTTGCTTCAATGTTACACCGGAGTCCCAACGCGAAGTTAATGCAGACTCCCCCGTAGAGTTCAACTTGAAACGCTTAATTGAAACCTCAAATTTAAGGCCTTTCAAAGACTAGAATTCAACAACCTCGTAATTCTCACCGTACATTCTAGCCTATCTAAATAGTTGTTTTTCCTCATTCACGAACTTTACAAGTGAGCGAGTATGAAATCACAAGAACATTAACGTTCGTTCTATGATAAATGTACTCGCAACCAATACCGCGTCTCACTGGAATGGTTAGTTTTGGCAACATGCTTAGAAATTTAGTAAAAATCGCTGTCGAATAGAAAACTTCCCCTCACAACGAATACGAATCATTAAGCTAGAATTTACTCAAACAAAAATCGATCACCAAAGTCAAAAACTTATCTACTGAAGATATTCAACTTATGTTATTTGTTCACAGTTGTAAACAAACACAACTATAATCATTCTTGATGGCACCGAAGTCGATTTGGACATCTTATATAAATATTTCATAATGGTGACCCGTGATATTATCTTCAGATCAATTGCTTATAGTTCGTAGAATGTTCCATTAAGATAGTGACATCCTAACCGATTCAAGATTAAAGTGGCAAAAATGTCAAGAAAAATACTTAAACATGTTAGAATAGACAAAAACACTGCCGAAATACCTTATACATGTAGTTAGATATTAGAAATATATGGAATTCGCCCCAGTCGAGGTTCAGCAGCTACAGCCTGCCGTGCGCTGAGAAAAGCAAGTAGTTTTCAACTCTGTCGAAGCAAGAAACTTCTCGCCTCTAACATTAATCGCAGGTGGAGTAGTCACTGAAAATTGAAAGTTCCACTACTTAGAAGGTATTAATTGTAGTGATTTTTCGAGTGTGTGCAGTGAAAAGTTCCTTTCTGCTGGGCATTACTCACAACCATCAGAGATAAGTTGAAAATAATGCACTTTCTAATTCTTAACAATTAAGAATTTTATATAGTAAAATAGAGGAATTCAACAGTGCATGAGCTTGAACAAATATGTGTATTTACATAAGCTACTTCAATTAGGCAACAAGTGCATATCAAAGACGACTTGGTACGTATATTGATCCTAGGTTTGTCATGGCACGGAATATAATCCAAGATCTACAGTCAGTATTCGGCAAGATACTGCACCTACATACATTATAAAAAATGCTTCCTCAGACTTTCAGGAAACTAATTTCGAAGATTGTTTTAAAAGTTTCCAGGATAGAAATGTTGACCAATTAATTAAAAAATATCCAGCCTCATTATTTCGTCCACTGCTCTTTCGAACTTTTGAGGAAACTGTATTGAGTTCAGAGAACTTCGCCCTAGCGGCCAGTCCATAAAGATTAGGTTAATTAAAGGGGTCTGTCTCAGTATGAAGTGACTACCTCCTTTGCCAAACACTTGCCGTGTTTCCCTGCTCTCGCTAAATCGATGTTGGACACTAAATTTAAACTATTTTGACAACGATGGATTTTTGATATTATTTTGAGAAGGTTGGGTTGCTTTTAACAAGTGTAATTTTCCATAATATCAGTCTTAGTGGAGAGAAATGTAACCGCATAAGAACAATAGATACAGACTGGCTAGCGCAACTGAACAACTACACGCGACGACATAAATAGAACCTGCAACCACGGACCTGTATTCTAGTAACACTTTCAAACTCCAAGACCGTATGCACCTGTGATGGCGTAGATAATGTTGAAAATAGTTTGAACTTCTCAAATAACTCATTATTATAGACCCACTAATCACGTGCACCGATGCATTAAGAAACCGTCTAGAGGCCAAAATATTTCGTCAAATGCTCAGGACCTCTCCTACTTGTGAGGTCATTCAAGGTTCGAACAAATTCAAATCTTAATATCTCTACCGTAGAAGAGTTCAGACTATTTAAAAATGTGATTCCTAATATGCTTGCATAAGTATATGTATAAGTAAAACTATATCCATACATTGATATTTGATATCGGGTTTGATTTGATATTAAGTCAGGTATCAAAGGTTCGGATGAGATTCTTGAAGTGCAATTCAAAGGCTGTGTGGGCAATGCGGTACCACCATCGAGCTGGATATCTATCAAAAGAGTACCAACAAATGAACAAAGAAATTTCAAAACAAATAAGTTTTTAGACCTGATGTAACTACTTTTTTTGAACTAACTGGAAGCAACAAGGATAGCTTTGTAGAGGTCATTTTTAGCGGCACCTCAAGTCAAATTCAAACTTGAATGTTGCCTTATGCAAAAAACTTTTAATAGCAACTGTCCACTAGAAACAGTTTGCTAGTGGAAAAGATGGAAATTTATTGCTAATTTATTACCACTAGCTGGTTTCCTCATCCTTGATAGACCTCGAGAATTGAAAAAATGTAACAACTATTTCAAAACTGCCTTAAAATACTAATATTTCAGCAATTAATGTTGTTAGTTGAATGTGGAGGACATACAAACAGAGACCTACTTCAATTTTGAGATCGAGGGTACGCAGATTTCGCTTTCCCAACAGCAGACTAAGTCAATGCCACCACACTCTAAACCAACTTTGTTATTGAATAAAGTCATTAGTTGAATCTTCGTACCTATGTAGACAACACGCTATTGGACTAGCCTGAACTTTTTGAACAGCGGTAACATGGAGGGATCACTCACAGAGCGTCCACAACAACAGTCAACATCCAACCGTAAGTTATTAGCTAGGCAGTTGTGATCACAGATTCGGGCGGCTAGATATCTTCATTTGTTGTGCTCACAGATGTAAGACGACACCAAACAGACCCCCCCGCTAGCGGCTGGGTCAAATAAATCCAACTAAACTAGTCTAGTACAAGACTACCATAACTCATCATCCTATTCTTATCTTAGGCTAGCTAGAAAAACTCTCATTGGAAGGTATAGTAACAAAAGCAATAATCATTGTTCTAAGTGAATCAGATTTATTATTACATAGAACCGTTCTGAATTAAATACGGAAAAATTGTTTCTTGATAATGTAACTGAAATATAGGAACTAAAACTAATCACAATGGATTATACAATGTGAAATGTTTTTAGACTAACGTTATCAAAAAATTTAAGCAGATTTCTCGAATAATTAATTTAAACTTGCTTGAGTCTAACGAACTGTGCTATGGTGGCAATAGTGTGATACAAAGCAGTTGATCACTAATCGTGAACATATTCTATTAATTGTTAACAACAATGAATAGGCTTTTGCTAGTGTACCTTCGTATGAATAATGAACGCACAGAATTTTCGTACTCTTCCGTCGGCAGAGACGAGGTGAAGGACCAGCATCGAAAGGTCCAAGAAACACCGCAGCAGGAAAATGGCACTGCAGCAACTTGTTCTGCTATGGGCTAAAATCTAACAAAATTGTTTCTATGGACTATCACTAAAATACATCGTTTCAGTGAGAAACAATTTGCTAACGAGAAACTTTGATATTTGAACGATTGTCCGAGTTGAAGTTAAAAACTACATAAAAATATGACTAATTTCTTCATATGTATATTAGAATGGGGTACTACCATTTCATTAAAAATATACCAACATCCTAATTAGTTCGACAACAAAAAAAATCCTATCGTCCAATTAAACATAACTCTGACTTTATCCAGAGTGCACGCAGAGATAGTTTCTTTTTGACCCACTCTACGTAGATAGTCATAATTATTTACGCCATCTGGCGGAAGGAAATCAGAACAAACTTTATCAACAATGCTAAAAGAGACAGAAAAAGTAAACAGCGGCAGCTCGATTAAAGCCTTAAGTAAGTTACACCAAGGAACATTCGGTTTTCTAGTAAAACGAAATACTACATTAACAACTAGCGGAATAATACTGCCAACAATGTTAACTAGAATAACGTTTGTTTCTAGAATTGGACTAGTTATTATAAAACAGAATGGAAAGCTTGTGAGAATCTCAACAAGATATAACTAGTGCTAGCAAAGATATACAAGAGTATTCTAATACACGCTAAGAGTTTTGGTTTCAATCCGTGGCTGTACTTCCAAACCCAAGGTTTGGATTGTTAACGAGGCTCCCTTGTGTCTTCCCGCCCATGACTGGAGACGGGGTGGGGCGCGTTGTGGGTCTGGGGATGTTCAGGTATTCATCTTATGGCCAACTTATAGCCCGTTGTCTGCAAGCTCATCTTGAGTATCCTTGGCGTGTAACCCCACTTCTGGACAGCCTCAGTTGTTCGGGATCAGTCTCCAGTCTGAGAAAAAAATGAGAGGCGCCAAGGTGAATCCGCCGTTATCCAAGGTCCTGTGCTGTGTGCCGCCCATTATTGTGATGTGGCCTGGAAGTGGGAGACCTGTGGTCCGATACGGCTCTGCATTTGCCAAACCCGGAATTGAACCCAGAGGACGCCCAGAATCAGGGTGGCTATTTTTATGGAGTGAAGCCTGTAGGGGTGCTGCGGCACAGCCCGAGAGGTACCATATATTTATTTATTGTTTGCTTCCATGTTCCACCGGAGTCCCAACGCGAAGTTAATGCAGACTCCCCCGTAGGGCGGTCGAAGAGTGGTGAAGTAGGTGACGCGTAGATTATGAGTAGGTAAAACTTAGATTCGTTGAAGCAGTTTAAACGCGGTCGCAGTGGGTTTAAACACAGTTGGAGTTGGTCTAGCAAAGTAACAGAGTAACAAAGTAAATTTGACATAGGCACCAAGCAAATTTGATGCGGCTACAAAGAAAATTTGACATGTAAATTAAATTTAACAATATTAAAAGAGTGATTCTAGCGCGGGTACGATAGGTACCATAGGGTGGAAAAGCCAGTAACGGATGCCAGCCAGAGAGCGGCATGCCCGAGGTGCCCGGTTTTTAGTTTATAACCCAGGTGAGCCTGGTCCCAGTGGTCAAAACCCGGGTTGGCGTGCGCGAAGTTTGTGTTAGTTCGGCAGGCTCCATGACCTTGCCACTTGAACAGCTTGGGTGGGCATTCGAAACGGGTCGACGAAATTCTGATGTCAGTCTTAGTGAGCAGCTCTCCCAGAGTGGTGCGATAAATGGGGGATTTGATTTGAGCCTCGTTTCCACCGAAGCCTCATAGCGAGTCATAATAGGCTCCCCGGTAGGTTTGATTTGAGCCTCATTTCCACCAGAGCCTCAATGTGAGTCATAATAGGCTCCCCCGTAGGGTGCAGCCCCGGTAGGGCGCGATAAATGGTCGACGCAGATGCGCGATGGGGAAGGTGGTTGTGCGCCAATTTGAGATAAGATGATCTGGATTTGATTCGGGACTAATTTCCACCGGAGACTCAGCGCGAGTCATCACAGGCTCCCCTTAGGGCACGAAAGATAGTCAGGAAAGCGTATCCTGGAAGCCGATGACAAAAGATGTCAACGAATGAATCTTGAAGGAGAGTGGTAATGTACGGGAGACATAGGTTGGTTATTGAAGAGTTTCTTAATGTTGATGTCAGAGAGGCCCACATTGTTGCTGTGAGCGGTGATATAGAGACCGGTTTCACGAGCTAGAAATGCGGCGGCATTGCCAAGAGAGAGGTGCAGGAGACAGTGTATGTTATGAACAGGCACATCCCGAGGTTCTATCGGCATTGTGGCAAATCGACTTGAAAAGGATGAAGGAACAGTAATCGAATAACTTTCGTGAATCGATTAAGGGATTAATCAGCACCGGAGCTCAGATACAGCCTTTAGTTGGTCGCAATGGTAGTTGAAGCCGCTTACTGTATGCTGTGTCTGGTATGGATGGTGGTGCTCGAGTGACGCAGTGCTTAATAAGTCCCACTGTGTTGAGATAAAGGAGACAAAATGAATGCAGTAACTCAATAGATATTAGTTTGTTGTGTGTGTGGTGGTTAAGCTGTCCACGAGTAGAGATCAAGGAGATTAGAGATAGTATAGATGGAGCATATTAGACATTTGCAGTACGCCAGGTCTGTGAGAAGTACCAGGCAAAGAAAAAGACTTGGCTCTGGCCCTACATGGATTTGGATAAGGCCAACAATAGGATCGACAGAGGTGAAAGGAAAGTGATCGGTTGCATAAAGAGGAAGTCTGTCAAGAGCGGTTCAAAGTTTCTATGTTGGCAGCAGAGCATGTCTCGGAGTAGAAGACGAGGGGTGTGCTTGTGGAACAGAGCCATGGTTGCGTTATGTTTCTCTCGTCGTTTAATATTCCCAGTGTAAAAGGAGGGAGCAGTCAAGGAGGTGAGCGTACTGCGTCGAGATTCGAAGTAATGGCGTGAAAATGGGCACAGTAGGTAGTTGGGTAAGTTGTGTAGGCAAGAGTAGTTTGAGTTTGGTAGATTTATTTATTATTTGCTTAATTTGTTACACCGGAGTCCCAACGCGAAGTTAATGCAGACTCCCCCGTAGGGCGGTGGAGTTTGGTAGAGTGTTTGAGAGGAGGAAGCTTTGAGTAAATGTGGAAACAAGTAAAATTATGACATTGTTTGAGGTAAGACAGTGCGAGCGGAATCTGTGTCCGTATAAATGGGTACCATTGTCAGAGGAAGCAGTGTCGAGATTTCCCGGGCTCTTATGTGGACACAAAGGGCAGATGTTGAGCAGATCATGTAACGTGTTAGGTGCACTGGAGTGTAATGGGGTGCAGGACTTTGTGTACGGAAGTCTAGAGGATAGTAGATGATTGTGTTCCAAGATCGTTGAGAAGATGGATGACAAGAGATCATCAAGAAAGGTGATATAAGCAGAGGAGAGTGTGCACAGAATTAGAGGGAGACCGAAGTTGGGGTGGATAATTGCCATGAAGCAGGTTTTGGGGAGGCGAGGCCTCGCAGTGGCGGCAGCGAGAGAGCGTTAGAAGGATAGGCGGGAGTCGAGAATGATGGCGAAAGGACGAATTTGACGTGGCTCAGATACGCAAACCCGTCATTTGCTGTCTCGTGAAAGAACAATGTGGACGTAAGTAGAAAATGACAGGCACCTATGTTGCAGCAGGGGTAAACCATTGAAAGCTGTCGATCCTTGATGCTGACATTGATTTTAGACATCGCTCTGGAAGCTCCAACGGGCCAAGACGAGCTTGATGGATCTTGCAATTTGCCCCCACACTTTTACGGGGATAACAAGTTTGAGTCTTGATTTCTCAGATGTATACGGCCATTCCAGGAACGTCGACCCAACACACAGCTTTAGCAGAGCCGACCATGATAACTAATTATTCAGTTTCATAACAGCAACACTATACAAGACGTTGAATGCCGAGTATTAATTAGACGTGCCATTATGAATTAAGGAAATTCGTGCCAGAAAGCGTAAGGAAACGGCTTACGATTAGGGTTTTAAACTACGTATAACCCATTTCGTAACGTAAACGTGCCAACACCCTTTGATACATTTATTGAACAAACAACGAAACTTTATTGAAAAGGTATAGAGCCATCTAGCGGATGCAGGTCCAGGCAACTGGGGTGACCTGGCCTCGGGCAATGGCCCCACCCTCTTTGTTGCGGACTCTTCATCCGCCAATGCGGCTCGTGCTGAAACAGTCTCGGCCCGTATTTCTTCCGAGCCGACTGGCCAGGATTCCAAGGTCCTGGCAGCCAATTGGATCCAATTCGCATCAGACTTTGTAGGTTGCAGTGCGGTGGACTGGGTAGTCTGTTCAGGGTTCCATCACCCGCAGGTTTGCCTTCGCTGGCCGTGCCTCCGGCGAGGGTGTGGTCTAAAATAGCATTACTCTCAACCCGCTTAGACTGAAGAAGCTGAAAGGGCTTCTTTTTGTTAGATTCGTATTCGTCGATGAGCGCGGTTATTTGAACGGGTGTGTGGTCATTTCGGAAGCACACGAGGTTGTTAGGAACTTCTTTTAGTTGCTGGTACTCGGCGTGCGACGGAAACTCGTCCACGCCCCACAAATCCATACTGAATCCACCCTGGCCTGTCATGCTAACATAGTGGTGGAGTGAAGATTTATTCTTGCTGACTTCTTTTTTATACACCGGAGACAAACCTAGTTGTCGCATTTTTTGTTTGTACTTCTTGAACTTACTCATGTCAGAGTTCTTGTAGATCGCATCGTCGTCAAAATCCCACGGAATGGCATCCTTGAACTTCACAGCCCCCAAGAGGGACCCACTATTAACCTCATACGGAACCTTTATCTTCTTAGCAATGGCATCGAGAGTTTCAAACATCTTGTGCTTAATTTTGAGACAACAGCTCGGCAAGACATAGTACTTGACCCTGGTAACCGCCTGGCAGTTGAAGTGAATCTCCAAGCAGCTGTACTCGAGATGAGTTTTGTTGTCGAGCACGATGCTCGTGAGTTCCCACTTGCGAGCCAGCTTCCTGTACTGCCTCTTGAGCGACATGTGGTGATCGCGAGCCTCGATGCGTTGGTTCTTGGTCACGCACGGCTTATCCAAACTCACCAATGGTTCTGCAGTTTGGACCACGTTGTTGGTGTGTGTCATCAAGTCTGGACAGGTCATGAGCAGCACGCCCTGCCTCTGCAGCCTAAGCGACCAGTCCAGTTTGCGGGAGGGTTCAGGCAGGGTGTAGTCCGGGACAGTGTCTTTCAGCACCCATGTGGCGGCAAGGAAGCTGCTCGAGGTGACGTCACAGAACAGGCAGCCGGCCCGGGAAAAGATGTAACCGTGCCGCAAATGGAGTTCAGTGTTCCTGATGTCCAGTTGAGTGCAAACGTAGTCCCACGCGCCGTCCTTACCGCGCTCCGACATCCCGATGACCACGGCACCTGAGGTAAGATGAGATGACGGGGTCATTAGAGGCGCCCGAGTAAAGATGGAAGTGATCAGGCTTATTAGAGGCTCCTGAGTAGAGATGGAAGTGATCAGGCTTATTAAAGGCTCCCGAGTAAAGATGGAAGTGATCAGGCTTATTAAAAGCTCCTGAGTAAAGATGGAAGTGATAAGGCTTATTAGAGGCTCCCGGGTAAAGATGGAAGTGATCAGGCTTATAAGAGGCTCCCAAGTAAGCTGAAAGTGATCAGGCTTATAAGAGGCTCCCAAGTAAGCTGAAAGTGATCAGGCTTATTAGAGGCTCCCGAGTAAAGATGGAAGTGATCAGGCTTATTAAAGGCTCCCGAGTAAAGATGGAAGTGATCAGGCTTATTAAAGACTCCCGAGTAGAGATGGAAGTGATCAGGCTTATTAGAGGCTCCCGAGTAAAGATTGAAGTAATCAGGCTTATTAGAGGCTCCCGAGTAAAGATTGAAGTAATCAGGCTTATTAGAGGCTCCTGAGTAAAGATGGAAGTGATCAGGCTTATTAAAGGCTCCCGAGTAAAGATGGAAGTGATCAGGCTTATTAAAAGCTCCTGAGTGAAGATGGAAGTGATCAGGCTTATTAGAGGCTCCCGAGTAAGCTGAAAGTGATCAGGCTAATTAGAGGCTCCTGAGTAAAGATTGAAGTGATCAGGCTTATTAAAGGCTCCCGAGTAGAGATGGAAGTGATCAGGCTTATTAGAGGCTCCCGAGTAAAGATTGAAGTAATCAGGCTTATTAAAGGCTCCCGAGTAAAGATGAAAGTGATCAGGCTTATTAAAGGCTCCCGAGTAAAGATGAAAGTGATCAGGCTTATTAAAGGCTCCTGAATAAAGATGAAAGTGATCAGGCTTATTAAAGGCTCCTGAATAAAGATGAAAGTGATCAGGCTTATTAGAAGCATCAGAGATAATATTCGAATGCCCAGGGGCTCTCGAATCGAGGTTAGAATGAGAGCAAATTTGTGTGCGGATTCAGAGTTAAAAATGTCGTTTGTAAATGTACCTAACTATGCGAGGTTCAGATTCTACCAATTTCGAAACCAAAGACGTTACATACTTCAACGATAGAACTATTGCTGGAAAGGCGAAATTTGTAATGACGTAATTATGTGGCCATGGATCAAATGTCTACTCTCGTCTTACAGACACTGACGCAAGGCCGAATACCCCAGAAGAGGGGGATTCGGCCGACAACACAATGCACCCAACACTTCTCTAATACATTCACACGGATTCTGAAACATTGCCAGTTAGTGCTAAAAAGCACGGCCGATACTTAGTAACACACACTGTAGGTCACACGTGAGGTCCGATATCAGTGTCAGCAGCAGAGCACGACAGTTTCACTAGATAACGCTGCGGCGTCCTAATTTCCAAACCCTCCCCCACCCAAGTCCATCCCGTTTCTCAATGAGACTCCACGACTGGAAAAGTGCATCAGGGACGAGTCACAAATCATCCATAGACAACCTTTCTCCCCCCACGATTATCCATTAGTTGCTCATACTACCTCCGCACTGATGTCTCTAAAGCCTGCTTCATGTTGTCCATCCCTCCAACCTTCTTACTTCCTCTGGGCATGCGACCATAACTTTTTATCACAAATTTTTTTCTATCATCAATCCTCACCCAGTGTACAAACCACCTTAGGACATGTGTCATCCAACTTCCTCTTCATCCCATCATTCTTGGTCTAAATAGAATAACGCCATTACATATTCATCTTATGCCTTAGCGTCACTCTTGCCATGCATTTCATCGTAAAAACAAACAACCCGCTCATCCGCTCCTCCTTCTTTCCCGCTCCCTTGTCTCAGCCGCCCAGTATAGCAGTTAACTCTCCCGTTGCGTCCAAACCAGATATATACTCTTCTAACACCATCACTCCATAGGAATACAAGACACGGCCTTACGCATTGTAAAGTGCAATACACAGACCACAGCTATTTCCCATCAGTATGAGTAAACTAAGGTTCTCTCTCTCAAATACCATTTTTATTCGAGGGGGTAACTCAGTTACCAGTTTGTGGACCGTACCCATTCTTGCGACCACCTGTTGAAGCCATGTCAAATCCACCGGCACCACACTTCGTCTACCTACAAACCAATTTTCCCAACCGTAACATTCAAAACTTAAAGTAAACTCTGAGAGCTTACGACTTCAATGAGATACTATCCCCAGTAAATTTAAATTATGCTTTCAAGCAGTTCCATAGCATATTAATTGAACTGTTCGAGGTCCATTTCCTGCTTGTAACTAAAGAGCTCAGCCACAAACAAGCTATGAATCTGTATATGACACCGTGTTTACTCGACACACAAAAAGAGAAGGACAGACTCTACCGTAGATACATAAGGCATCCCATCAATCGTAGAGGGGAATTTAATCAGTACAAAAATCCGTTCACTAAAGTGACTAATATTGCTCTTGAAAACTATGTATATATATCCAAAATCTGATTGAGAACTCTCAAGGAAATAGCAAAAAAGTCTGGAAAATCATAAGTAACCTTCCAGGTAAAAATGAACAGAGTAATTCGGATTCAATTATTATTGATTATGAAAACATCCCTGATCCACAAACGATTTCAAATACTTACAATAATTACAACAATAATATTCCTAATACTTCAAGTGAATCAATTATATTAGCAACATATCCCTTATGAACATTATTTAGAAAATGCAATTTCTGAACAGCCAATCTTTCCTTCGTACACGACCAAACGAAGTAAAGTAATCATTAATTATAACAAAAAGTTGCGGTCCTGGCTGGAATAACATCCCAACCAATGTAATTAAAGCTACATCTCCGAGACTATTGTAGGTCCCTTGACCCAACTGATCAATAAGTCACTCATGCAAAGATTTTTTTCCGATGCACTCAAAATCGCTAAAATTAGTTCAGTTTATATAAAACTAAGAGCAAATCTAACAAAAAATATCGCTCAATATCAGTCATATCGGTCTTGAATAAAGTTTCGGAAAAGTATTTTATGTAACATCATATGCTCATTTTGTCTCAATTAACCTACTTGGCCAAAATCAATTTGGATTTCAGGCTTTCAGGAATACAAAGCATGCCTCAAGAAAATTTTTGATTAAATTCATATAAATTGCAGATGTTGTCTTCAGAACAGCTCACGCGGACAATGGCTTTGTACGTATTATCTGTGTATTCTGATATTACTGTAATTGTCAACATGTCATTGAACCTAAATAAACTTGAAGTCCTTAAACTTCAAATCCTTTAATCCCAACCGACTGACAAAATATCTATGCATTAATAGATGCACAGCTCTTGCTCTAGCTGAGCAAAGCGCCAACCCGGTCTTGTTGTTGTTGCTATGGTGGAGCCTGCCGGGTGCTGTGGTTGGGCACGACGTCATGACGTGCTCGACCGTATCGGGTAAACCTCGGCACCGCAAGCTCTGAAGAGACATTTCCCAGTCTATGCTGAGAGCCGTGTGGTGCCCGTACCGCAGCCTTAATAGGTGGGCCCTGTCACCCCTGGGCAACCCCAACTCCTCCACGTCCACCCTAGGCGAGCGGCTCTGCACGATTGTGTTGTCTCTTTGATCCTCTAATGCAAGAGCTGTGATGTGTGCATCTGTTTTTGCATAGATGTGTTATATGTAGGTTCAGGAATGGTCGCATAAAGGGAACCGAAGTGTGTTGCCGTTGTGTTATGTAGGTGTCGGTTGTTTGGACGAGGGTTCAGTAGGTTGTGGCATGGGTGTGCCAGGTCTGAAATTTTGTTGAAGAGTTGGGTCCCTCTCGTATCAAGATGATGCTTGAGAGGGAGGACCTTGGTTTCTTCATGCATGTGCGAAATGGGTGTGGTCTGTGTACAACCCGTTGCGATGAGCAAGGCCGGGTTCTGTATCCTTTGCAGGAAGTTAATGTGTGTGGGTGCAAGGTCCGAGGACCATGCAGTGCTTGCGTTGAAGATTACGGGCCCAATGAATTGTTTGTATAGTATTGTAATCGATTCCTTTAAGTGACTGTAAGAGTTGTAGTAAGTACCGTAGACACGTTCAGTTATCCGGAAAACAGTGTGAGGGACGACTTGCTTGTGGACACCTTCTTACTGTTGTCCAGCAGCCTGACTTCAAGAGAGTTCAGGTACTGCTGGAGGTGTGCAGCAGCGGTCTCGTGTTTGTGGTGTTGTGCGATTAATCTGATCAACCGCGTATGAACTAATGTGGGTCTAGGAAAGTGCATAAAGGCATTAGTAATGGAGGTGAAAAGCACAGATCTCTGTGGGGGCACTATTGAGCTTATTGTTGTAGACAGCGTATGCATGTCTACCGGAGAGGAAATTAGCAAGCCACTTCTTGTAATTTGTTTTTCGGACTGAGTAATACGGAAAAGTTGAAAATGTCTGAGGACCGCGATGGCGTGTTGCCCTCGATGTTTAAGGTGAATGTATGATATAGTCTGGGCCCGCTGCTGAGGAAATTCTGTTCTGGCGGATGGCGGCTATTGTCATGGCTGGTGTGAAGGGGGTCTCAGTGTTTAGATCGGTCTGCAATCTGTTCAACTGATGGAGTATTCTCCTGTTGTCAGGGCGATGTGGTAGGTGGCAAGTGTTTATTGAGTATGTCTGCTTGTTGTTTGTCTGATGGAATGGTGTGGGTGTTGGGTGGAAGGATTGCCTCATGTGTGACTAAGTGGTTTGTGTTAGTGATGTTGAGGCTCCTAAAGAGTTCCCATAATTGATGGTGAGGTTCGGAAGTTAGTGTTTGCAAACACGTCTCGCCATAGGTTCGTCTGTTGCTCTCGGATATCTGCATCTATTTCTGGCTTAAGGATTTGAATCGGAGTGATTCGGTCGTTAGTGGAGAGTTAATTACGAAGGTGGTTTTGCTGCTGGATGTGTATTGGGCCATGTCAAAGTCTTGAAGGGAGATTCCAATTGGTGTTGTGTATTCGTCCCAGTCTGCTCTCTTGTATGTAGTTACGAAATGTGTGAGGGGCTTGTTTTGGATTGGGGATCGAAATTGGTTGTTAGATTAGATTAGAGTGACGAGGCTTTCTAGCGCGCTGGAGTCATCGTCCATCTGGCGCCGAATGTCAAACCAGCAAACAGTACTGCATCAAGTGAGTCTTTGTTTTTCTTCTTTTCAATGTTCTAGTTATGGTATACTACTGCGCAAAGGCAAAGTTCTTTGTCCGGCGAACGTCCATGGTATGTACGAGTGCCACAGGAGGTACAGGAACTCCTAAGGTGCTGAGGCCATATGGTCCCAGCACTCCCCGGATGGCAGTAAGGAGGAATAACACAATACCTACCCTGCTCCAGAGCCCCAAGGATCCGCAGTAGTCCTTAAGGCGCGGGCTACGCGCTCCAACACCTGCTGAGGGGGAAGATGGAGAAGAGCCAGAAAACGGGGATCCCATGCATGAGATCTACACTGGGTTTAGGGAATTTCACGCATGAGAACAACAAGAATAGAAAGAAGAAGAAGGAATAGTCGTAGAAAAAGGCTGCATGAAAGAAAGAGCGCAATTTGGCTGTTATTTGCCACCCAAAAGGAGAATAGTTAGAACCGGTGTGTGAATGTTTGAGTGTGTGTCTGTGTGTGCGTGCGTGTGTATGTGTGTGTGTTTGTGTGCAGCGACTATTAGGAGAGTTGTTAAGGAGTCTGAGACAAGTTTAAGGAAATTTGAACTAAACATAAGATGCAAATGAGGTAAA
>SDVV010013060.1:0-15235 GCA_016164225.1 Gammarus roeselii | reverse complement strand
TGTTATATTACGGTGGTATCATTATTTGTGGAAATAGGGAGTTCTCGGTTGTGGTTCTATAAGGAGTTCTTGTTGCACTACGGTGGTATCATTATTAGACATTTGGAACTTGTGATTCCGAGGGTTACGCATTTTAAAAGAAATACATTTCTGTGCATTCTTCATTTACAGGCGGTGTCAATATTGGGCCTACGTGCCCGTGGGTTTACTATGTGCGTTACTTTCTTTTTATTGTGGTTCTGTGCGTGCGTCAGGTTCTCATTTGTGGCATACGTGCCTTTCAAGATTTAGGAGTGTGTTGTAACCATTATTTCCAGTTGGTGAAATCTAGGGTGGAGGTTCTTGTGGTATTATTATTACGTAACAAATATTACGTGTGTGTGGCGGGCAGTCAACACGAAGTGGTATATGCGAGTGGAAGGGGTTAGTCATAGCTTTTCGATATAATTAAGTTTATTAAATATAGTTTAACTTTAGCTTTACAGTAGTTTTTTTTCTGTCCCTCCTCACACAGAAACTTAGTTTTGATGGTGTTCCCTATTTATCGTTGCGTTAGAGGGTAACTGGAATTGTGAAAGTTCGTACATAAATCAATTGTTGTTGTCGGCTACTCGAGAGTGAGTAAAAGGGTGGGTGTAAACTACTGGCTTACGCCGTTTACCCCACCTGGCTGACCCGAACTCAAATAGGTGTGTCCCTCAGTCGTAATGTGGTAATGTGGAGTAAAGTAAGAAGGAGGGACACACACTAGGCCGTCGGTCAATAATAAGATCGTGGTTGGCAGTGATTGCCTTTAATCATTATTATTGGCTGGGGGCCACAACCTACTTGTCTGCGACAGAGTTCAAAAAAGAGTGGCGATCAAGAGGAGGACAGCGAGTCAGCCGCGGAAGACGGGATGAAACTTCGATCCAAACCGTGATATATCCCAGTAAAATTAAAGTTATACGGCATAACGTAAGATCCTGGAACACAAACGGATTCGCACTGGCAAACATATACCTGAAAGAAAATCCCGACATAGTCCTGATAAATGGTCATAGCTGTGCAAATGACTTCAATAGTAAGCTCAGTAATTACAATGTAGTTACGAGGAACACCCTCAATGAGCAAAACAACGGAGTTGCAATTGCGGTCCGCAACAACATTCATTGCAGAATAAAGGAAATTTACCATTGAGACATGCTGAGTGTAACCGTGAAAACGAGCCTTGGGGACGTGGTGCTGGCAACGGCCTATGTTCCTCCACGAACAGGATATTTACACTATCCGGATTTCTACGCACTGCCAAGCAAGAAAACGCCGACTTACTTTCTAGGAGATCTGAATGCCCGCCACATGCGCCTTGACAATGCCAACGATAAAAAGGCAGGAAGACAGGTGATTCAACTCATCGACAGGGGGTATGCAACCCATGAGAAACCTTTCTTCTCAACATATATTACCCACAGATCCAAGACCTCATCAGATATAATTCTAGCAAAGAGCTCTGTTTTTCACAACACCTATGCTGAATCGGGCCCTTTGACTCCCAGCGACCATATCCCTATAATGTTTACATTATCAACCAGCCCTATCCAGATTCCGGTCAGGGAGAGAACAAACTTTGTCCGAGCGGACTGGGATAAGTACATGGAGATCCTCAGGAAAGAGCCAACAATAGAGATCGGAAATAACAAGACGGAAGAGGAAATAGAACAAGCCGTAACAAGGTGGACTCACAAGATACAGGAAGCCTCCAGACAAGCTATCCCTAAAACCTCCGTAAGAACCGTGCCACACTATGAAACGTCGCACCAAACTAGAGTCCTTCAACTGCAACACGACGAGCTAATGATATACATCGAGAACAGCGGACCGAGTTATGCCAAGAACTGGTACCTCATCAATCTCAGACACCGCATCTGGGAAGAGTTCAGGAGACTTAGAGGGAAGCATGAAACAACATGATTGAGAGGACGGACGCAGACAGAAATAGCAAAGATTTCTGGACCTCCATAAAACGCATAATCGGACAAAAATCATCAAAACAAATGAGCTACCTGAAAGATAGCAACAAAAAAGAGGTGTACGATGACGACAAGAAGGAGGAGATCTTCCGGAAGTATTGGCGAGAGGTATTCAAGATATCAGAAGAGGAAAATAGACGGTACGATCGGCAAACAGACGAAATGGTGAACTCTTTCCTGGAAGAAAATTACAATAAAGTAACCAGCTACGAAATAACCAGCCTGCAAAAACTCACGACCGAAACAATACCAGTCACGAGACTGGAAATAATGCATGGAATAGCAAAATTCAAACAAAAATCACCAGGGCCAGA
Source organism: Gammarus roeselii (assembly GCA_016164225.1). Lineage (NCBI taxonomy): Eukaryota > Metazoa > Arthropoda > Malacostraca > Amphipoda > Gammaridae > Gammarus > Gammarus roeselii. Next base: position 12,912 of record SDVV010013060.1, on the reverse strand, counting down.
CGAAATCACGAAGAAGCACCTGGTAAATCTGCCAACAAATATGATAGAAAATTACTGGCAAATAGTGAACGCAGCGTACTCGACAGGAAGTTTTCCCCAGCAGTGGAAAGTATCTACAATTGTTTATATTCCCAAGCCTGGAAAATCCCCAAAGGAACATGTTAACTACCGACCAATATCCTTGCTTAATGTGCCCGGAAAATTATTCGAAAGAATCACTAACGACCGACTGATTACCGAGCTGGAAGACAAGAACAAAGTGAACGAGCGACAACATGGATTCCGGAAGAAACGGGGGACCGGGACAGCTACAGCAGTGCTATATGAGCTTCTGACAGTGGCCAAATCCAAAAGTATGAGATGCAATGTGGTGCTCTGCGACATAAGCCGAGCATTCGACAAAGTGTGGCACGGAGGACTGAAGTTCAAGCTGATCGAAAGCAAAATCCCAGATTACCTTATCAGGAAAATAAGCAATTACTTACAAGGAAGGAGAGCGAGAAGCCGAAGCAGCAGGTACCTCGGACCGGAGTTCGAGGTGGAGAGTGGGGTACCTCAGGGAGGGTGCCTATTGCCGACACTGTTCAGCTTCTTCACGCATGACATCCCACCACCATCCGGACAAAACGAAGCAATAATCTATGCGGATGACGTCACACAAGTTATCAGGACAAAAGGTGGGGAGAAGATGCTGTCATAGATTACCTAGAGGGAAATCAAAACGCTTAATGAGTACGAAAGAAAATGGAAGGTAAGGACGAATGAAACCAAGTTTCAAATCATACCAATAAACAGAAAGAAGCTGGAGAGAGTGAAAGTGGGAGACGAGACGTACGAATACGAGAAGGAAGGCAAAGTTCTCGGAATGACACTAACAACAAATGGATTTGTCCGACATTGCCAAAATAGTCATGTTGGCAATGGTCTCACTTCGTCATAAATACCGATTTAGAAGCCTGAGCAAGAGAAACAAAAGAAAATTGTACACGGCTATGGTGAAGACGGTGCTGACATACCCACCGGTACCATTACACACAGGAAGCCCGACCCAACTGAAAAATATGCAAATTGTCCAAAACAGAGCGTGCAGGTGGATAGAGGAAATTAGCCTTATGGAGCATCGACGAAATTCAGAAGTCAACAAGATAGCCGAATTGGAAGCAATTAATGTATTCTTGCACAAACAAGCCAGCAGGATATGCCGAAGTATCGAAGAAACGCTCATAACAGCACCTGTGCTGAGAGCAAGACTGGAATACGATTCAGACGAACTATCAAGTTGCTTCCATCCAGTAGGAAATTGGCTCAGGGACCTTGTCCCGAGCCAATATACTGAAATGCACTGAAATAAGGGTACGTCGCCTGTATTGAACGGTGGTAGCTGAACCGAAATCGGCGTTTTTGGTGTCATCACCGGCGGTGGTGGATCTTCGACTGCGTCCACCATGTTGGCTCGGTGCACTCACTTGAATCTCAATTTGAAAACAGAATTTGGTTTAAACTGAATGAATGTTCTGAGAACGAACGGTATTGAAAAATATCGGAATACTCAGTTGTGCAATTATAAACGTTTTTAAATTTGAATTGCCAGGACACCGAATTAAGATTTGAACGCTCTGATTCGTACTATTATAGAGTCTGGAGAGTCACGCTATGTACAATAATGAACGCTTATTCATATATAAGGTCGTTAAACTGAGAAACGCTGCAAAGATCAATTCTGATGTACTGCATTTATTTTTGCATTCTTGTTATTGACACAGTTACAATTGATTCTCCACTCGGCACTACTTGACTGGACAGTCAGTTTCAACACTTGGGGCTCGGTCGCCGCTGCTCGTGCTTGGTTGATCTGAACAGTTGTCAGATGTGTGACGCGAGTCGCTCTCCGTCCCGTTGGACAGTTAGGTTTGACACACGGTGGCTGTTATGCCCGTGTTGCCTCTGTGCTGGGCGCTGTGTGCCTGGCTTGCCCTGTCGCTCGTGCTTGGTGCTGTGAGCGGTGCTCTGCGGGCAGGGATGTCTCTACCTGCTTTGGGCCGTGTGGCTTGCTGCTTGGGCTAGGCCTAACGAATGTGTGACCGCAGTGCTCTCTTAGTTTCGCTGCCTGTAGCATTGCTGCGTTTGGTTCACTGCTCTGTGTTCCTGCTCTGGCTGCCTGCTGCTGTGTTACGCACAGTCGGTCGCTCACTGTGCCGTCGGGGTTCAATATTTGAACTCTACTGATATTTTGAGCAGTGCTTCCTGCGTCAACCTTAATTCAAGTTGTGCTGTGGATTGCTGCATACGTTGATGGCTTCTGCTGGGCTGCCGTCACAGTTCAACGATTGAACATGACTAAATTTTAGCAGTTTGACCCGCAGTCTGCCTTATTCGAAGGTTCTGCTTAGGTTATTCTGCACGCGGTATCGAATCTAATGCGCTATGCAGCTGCTGCGGCCAACCAATTGAAAAACATGGCAATACCTTAACTATGCACAGTCACGGAATCATCAATCATGTTGAAATGCTACGGCAGATGTTGGAAGTAAAGAATCGGAATTTGATCCCTAACACAAGTTGAGAATTGCTCTATTTTGCACGGAATTTTATGTCACGTGTGTGTGTGTGGAATGGCCTTTATCATTACTGACCGCGTGGGTTATTTCACTGACCGCGTGGGCTGTTTCACTGACCGCGTGGCTTATTTATAATTTACTAATTTCATTAAACATTTGTATTCACGTCACTTCGTGCCACATGATATACCACATATAGATTTGCCCATAAATGAATAGGATGACAAACCAGTGCATTGTTATGGAAACAAATTCTAAATAACTTTACACACAAATGAACACGATGACGAACCAGTGCATTGTAAAATTCTAAATAAATTTACACATAAATGAACACGATGACGAACCAGTCTATTGTAATGGAAACAAATTCTAATTGTATAATAAAATATAGAACTAAGTTCAAAGCACGCATCCTAGGCTTGTTCAATTTGCATGTGCGTTGCTGCTGGTGTGCAGGTTCTCATTGGATCCTGATGTCGAGTCAATCGGAAACTTATTGTTGCTTCTAGTGACCGTCTCGAGGCATCCAAAAAGTGCCGCGGCCTGCTGGCGTCGGTTGCTGTGTCTGCTGAGTCACGTGCAGTCACTTTTTTTTCTCGTCACTCTGTCATTTCGGTTAATTGAATATCGAGAGTTTTGAATGTTGTTCACAGAGTAGATTGGTATAAACTTTACATGTTCCCTCCGGTCTGTTATTGATTTGAATTTTATTCTGGGGTCACCAATATAAACTTGGATACGTTGCCAGTCTAGAGTTTCTGGTAATAGCGTAAAGTTTATACAACGCTTGACCGGGAGAGATAATGATGAGGAGTTGAATTATTAAATTTTTACGCTAAAAGAAACAAATGCAAAGTACTGTTCGTCCATAGACATGATAACCGAGAGAGAAAAACAAGGGGTGAACAATACAGGAATTAACTGAACAATTATTCATCAATAATCTCGACCTAATTTAAGGGGGGCTAGAAGATTATAGCCATGAGAAAATACCTAACACGGGTACGATATAAATTGTTTTCTCTCCTGTCATACGGATAGGTAACCCGTCGTCGTTGTTGCCAAAGCTCGACCGGAGATGGTGGATGGGCTTTCCACCGCAGATGAGCCTTGGAATAGAGAAAAAAATAAAAACTTTATACCAACAGTTTGTTGGAGGCAAAACTTGAAAATAACTTCTAAGTGTTACACCTCATCTCAACTGCAACTTCGCACAGTCGACATTTACACCGGTTGAGCTATTTATTACCTTGTAGGGTGGCGTTAGGCGCATGAGTGGCGCGGCAGACCGGGCCAGATCGGCCCTGCCATTCAGAGTGCACCACAGGTGGCAACACTGGAGATGCCGGTATGTTGCTTTACGTTATTGATAATTACAGTTTGTTCCCCTACGCCTATACCAGGCTGGTGCTAATCTGTGCCCTACTTGTCGGTAACTAATATTATGTTGCTAAAAGGTGTGATACAATGTTTAAATACAACTTCCCTTTAATTCAGGACTTAGCATTCCCAGATCCCTGTGCCGCTCCAAGATGCGGATCGACTTAGCCTCCACTTCTTGTTGCCGCCCTTGGCGCTGGTTGCGTGGCGCCCAAATCCTTGCCAAACCCGGGAGCTTGAAATTGGAGTTCCGCGCTGCTTGCTGGCAAGTTGACGTGCGGAGGGATATTCCCGCCGTCAGAGGGAAACTGCAGTTGATGTGCGGAGAAATTTTCGTCGTCAGAGGAAAACTGCATCTACGACCCATTCCAATACAGGAAATTCATGTTAATTGTTGTGCGGGATATCAATGCAGAACTCGACTTCGCGAGCCCTACAGTTACCTCAGTTATTCTACCACGATGTTTATATCAGATATTCTACCGCGATGTCTATATCAGTTAATCTGCAACGATGTCATTTTAGTTATCTATATCGCAATGGGCATTTCAGTTAATTATGTTGCGTCATGCCAATTACCATTTCCCATTAACATCCGGCCCACTTATATTTATAATATACAGTCAAAATCATATCCGTGTCAAAATATGTAATTATGTATATATTTTAATGTCTCGTTCCTCATTGCGTGCATGCTCTGTCAGTTCCAATACGGACCGAAAGTGTTTTACACCCATTCGTATATATTCCTTCTGAATCAACCAGTAGTTAATATTATGGAGTCAGTTTAGCCAACCTCTAGCACGTTGCTATTTCGCGCGACGTCACGATTTTTCCTTAAATCATAACTGTGATCTAATACCGCCCTGTCTCTCATGTCCTTGAAAGCTCACGTTCAGCCATGCACTGAGTTCGCAGCTGATTAATATAAGCCATCAATCGATTTAATATCTTTTTAATTGTATCTCATTCAATTTATCGTGAACCGGGCAATTTCGAGGCCCGGGTATCCTAATTCTTGCATCATCAAATGTTCATTTTTCATTATCATCATCGTTACCAATTCATCATCGGAAACCCCTTTTGGGTCAGCAAACAATCATTAATCTTTGAGTCAATTCTTTCCATTATTCAACCTAGCAAACATCATTAACCCACAGGAGCAATTTGCAAAAAAATGCTAGGGGATCTAATGAAGCCAAACGGGAGAGCACGTTGAACGAATATCGAAGGCTATCGAATTCAAAAGTTATAAACTATTTGCTCGAAGGATGGAGAGGGATCCTAAAAACGCATCTGATAAATCGATGGACACCTTTAAGTCTTCCTTTGAAGAAGAGTTATAATTGAATCGGCACCCTCCATTCGGATTGATACTCTTCTAATATGGTCATGAAGAGAAGACAAAACATTAATAATTCTGTCATTACCATTGGGTATGCGAGAAACGATTTGATCGGGTGCAGGATGACTATACTGGAACGCTTCACGATTTTATGTGTCATCCTTGCGCATGGGCCATGCTTATCTTCTCTGTATCGTTCCAATTTTAGTATTTGTTCCGCCAAGCAGGTACTAGTTAGAAGAGGGTCGGAAATAGCACTGACCTCTTCCTTTGACTAGGTCCACTGGGATATTGTTTTGTAGGGCTCGCGAAGTCTAGTTCTGCATTGCTCTTCCTCACAGTAGCTATAGCACAATTCACTTCCTGTAAATAAGGTATTTTCTTCTAAGATAAAGGTATTATATTTTAGACCATTGTATTAACTCTCATTGAAAATGTGTCGTAGATGCAGTTTTCCCTCTGGCGGCGTGAATCCCTCCGCACGCCAACTGCTTCCCCTCTGGCGGCGGGAATCCCTCCACCCGTCAACTTGCCATCAATCAGTGCGAAATTCCAGCTCAAATTCCCCGGCGTATAGTGCAAGGAACCATTCAGCAACAAGGATTTTTGGCGTCACCAACCAGCGCCCATTACAAGCCTTAGTTCAAATAGCAGCATCAATACAGTTTAAAACGTATGGAGACAAGTTTTGCATTAGAAATAGCGAATAATTGGCACAGTCACATCAGCAGTCTGGCCCGTCTGGCTGTAGCCAATCACGTGTCGGCAAGGCCAGAGGCTCAGGCCCTACCGTCAGGCTAACCCTCACTGCACTCTTGCGTTCGATCAGTGTCGTTGATTGTTTGTTTTAGCTGAGTTTAGTTTTTCAAGGCATTCTACAAGTTTTACAACAACTGTAAGTAAAGTCTTCATTTGTTCGTGTCCGACAGGCTCACTCACCACGGTGACAAGTCTTTGTCGCCTCTCCTGTCCTGAGCCAGAGCTACACAAACACCCAACCATTATGACAGGAAACTAATTATAAATTGACATGTCACGTATAGGATTAAATTCGGCGATAATATTCTCGCCCCATATTTTGTGTGGTCGTGATTACATCTATCTAATTGGTCATTTAAAGTAATAAATCACCACTTGCACTGTCTTGTTTTATCCTATTAAAATGTATATTTGAATCTTTCTATGTGGTGCTACAATTTGAATTGCATTTTATCAAATCTCACCAATATGAATTCTCTCGTAATTCAACCTCCTTGGGTCAAGCAAATACATTATGGGTATAAACAACCATAAGCCCTTCAAATCCCAAAGTTTATTATAGGTGAGTTTATATAGCACTAGGGCTTTGACAGAAGAACCTTGCATTTTTTACAGCTTCATAGACAGATTTGTTCATCACCAATCATATTGTTGTTACGGACTGTCAAGGCCAGGATTGACTTCCTTACATTTGAGTTGAACTGACTAAAAAGGGCTCGTCTTTATCTATTCAGCTGAAGGTTAGATGAGCAAATGAGTTGTATGCCTGTGGTCACTTTCTCTCTAGACTCAGGCTGGTCATAGACGTCTTCCAGAACAGACAAAAGGGGCTAATAGCGGTAATGATGCAATTTTGAGTATGGGGGAGAGCACGGTGTCGATCAGATTGGGTAGCAGAGGTTTTTTATACTACGCTAGATGGGCTCTGGTATTTTAGGGCGAAAAAAATGCTCTAACCAATCATCACTGTGGAGATATGCACCAGTGATTGCATCTATGTTATCCGTTTTAGACCTAAGGTACCACTGGGAACCCTACCTAAAGATTCCCGTGCCCGCAGCAAATTCCCCGACGGGGTCGATGACCGATCAGTCGCTTGAGGAGGAGGAAGCTGCGAAACCGTAGATGCGTACAGGGCTCACAAGAAGGCAACTCCAGGGATGGTCGAACTCCGCCAGATTGAGATCCCCAATGGAGAAGTCAAAGACCGAGACACGGACCGTCTAAAGGTCTTCTTCTCTGGCGCGCAGTCCTATGCCTGATAAGTTCGACGAACTGCGGAGACTGGCAACCCAGTACTCGTTTTATGTTATTGGCAGGCGCACCTCTCTCATATACTTACACTCGCACACCTTAGCTCTTTTGCGCAATATGGTCCGGCCGGACCCTTTTGCGCAAGAGAGCTAAGATGTGCTAGTGTGAGTATATGAGAGTGAGGTGCGCCTTGTCGTCAGCCACCCCCCTTACAGAGGGATTTCGGCCAATTGTCTGTATCTGTACTTCTTTTTAGATGGATGGTGTGAAGCAGGCGTTAGGAAGCTGAGACTTGAGTGTGGAGGTAGCGGGAGAGCGTGCACTGGATAGGCGTGAGTGGAGAATGCTAGTGAACGGATGAGTTTTGACGCTGCCCTGATGTGCTTTCCCGCCCTTAGTATATCGTTGAGAGACTGAATAGTCGTGGGCGAAGGGAGGAGGGGGGCCCGGTCATGACGCGGTAGGGGTAAACCGCAACACACCCTCCGGGTCATGGGTGCGGTTCAAGTTCAGTGTCGGTAGCAGGGCCCAACAGCGTGACTGGCTTACCCTTACCGCGTCATGATGACCGAGCCTCCCCCCCTCCGACCACAACTATTCCATCTCCCAACGATATGCTTAGGGCGGGAAAGCACATCAGGGCAGCGTCACAACTCATCCGTTCACTATCATTCTCCACTCACGCCTATCCAGTGCACGCTCTCTTGCTACCTCCACATTCACGTCTCTGCTTCCTAACGCCTGCTTCACACCATTCATCTACCCAACTTCGGTCTCCCTCTAGGCCTACGTCCACTCGCCTCTGACTTCAACACCTTTTTCACCAATCTCCCTTTATCCATCCTCACCATGTGCCCAAACCATCTCAGAACACGCGAATCAACTCTGTCCTCTAACATCTTTACCATCCCCGTTCTTATTCGAACCACGTCGTTAATGAACCTGTCGCTCAGCGACACTCCAGCCATGATCTTCAAACATTTCATCTCGAAAACGTTCAACCTTCTTCTCTCCTTTGCTCTCACCCCCCAAGTCTCAGCTCCGTACAGCATAGTTGCACATCAACACCCTTATTATGCCCTCGCATTGCTTCCATTACCAACGTCCTTCAGCTCATTACGCTCTTCAGTGCACCCAACACTTTACACCCATCCTTCACTCGCGACATCACCTCAGTTTCCCCTAATTCAGTCTCCTCCACATGGGAGCCCAGATACTCAAAACACTGAACTTCTTCCAACAACTCTCCATTTAGGAGGACACTAATTCTGCTCGCATCGACAGTCCTCGAGCATCTCATTACTTTACTTCTACCCACGTTAACTCGAAGCTTCCTCCTCTCAAACACTCTACCAAACTCAGACATTAACCTACATAGCTTCTCCTCTGAATCCGCAACCAGCGCCGTATCATCCGCAAATAACAACTGGCCCAACTGCCAACTCTGCCCGTTAGCTCCCAACAGCTCCAAGTCACGACCCAGCACACTTGCGCTCACCTCCCTGACCACTCCATCCATATAAATATTGAACAGCCAGGGAGACATCACGCAGCCTTGTCTCAGTCCCACTTTCACTGTGAACCAATCACTCACCTCGCTTCCCACTCTGACACATGCTCGGCTGCCAACATAGAAACTCAGCACCGCATTCAACAAATGTCCGCCCACTCCATACAAACGCAACACCCTCCACAGCGCTCCCCTGTCAATCCTCTCGTATGCCTTCTCCAGATCCATGAAAGCCCAGAACCCGTCCTTTCCCTTTGCAAGGTACTTCTCACAAACTGTCTCACTGCAAACATCTGATCGGCACACCCTCTACCACTCCTAAAGCCACACTGTTCCTCTCCAATCGCGCAGTCCGTACAGTCTCTAATCCTTTTGATCATCACTCTCCCGTACAACTTACCAACCACACTCAACAGACTGATACCTCGCGAGTTGCAACAGTCATTTTTATTTACTTTGCCCTTATACAGCGGAAAAATGCAGGCACTGCACCACTCAATTGGTACCACGCCTGTCACAAAACGCAAGTTCAGGAGCCTCATCAACCATTTGACAATCGTTACTCCACCCTTTTCAGGCACTCGATCGCAACGCCATCCAAACCAGAGGCTTTCATTGCTTTCATCACCTCCACTGCCTTCTGCACCTCTTCCCTGGTAGTGTTCGCCACAAGTCTCTATCCCAAAAACTGTCATCCAAGCATCACCACCCACAGCAATAATGTCAGTCTATCTGTCGTCCTCAACATTCAACAACTCATCAAAATACTCAGCCCACCTTTTCCGTACATCACCACTTTCCAACAACAACAACTGGTCATTTTCATCTTACACCATTTCCTCCTTTCCGGCCTCTCTCTTTCTCATCCTCTTCACCTCTTTCCAGAACATCTTTTTATTCTCTTCAAAATTCTGGCACAACTGTCTGCCCCACTTGCCATCAGCGTCCCTTATGGCTCTCCTCACCACCCGCGTGAATTCGGTGGTGGCCTACATAGGCTACCACCGACTTCACCTGCAACCACTCCTCAAACGCTACTCTTTTCCGTGCCACCGCCAGTTTAACCTCCTCGTTCCACAACTCGCAACCTTTCCATCTGCATCCGCCCACACGACGCGCACCACACACATTCTTCGCACATCTCAGCAACGCATCTCTTAACGTCTCCAATTCTTCCTCCAAATTTCTCAGGTCCTGTCCTCTCACGTTGTCATGTTCTTATCTTAACGCCTGTTGGAACTCCTCAGCTCTGCTTCTCACGTTCACTTCACTCACTTTCACTACCTCTCTTCCTCTTCCCACTCTTTTGCTGCACCTTCCACCTCTGCTCCACTCCTAATCTACCTATCACCAGCAGATGGTCAGACACTCATTCACCCTCCCCTCTCAACACACGCACATCCAACAGCCTCCTCACCTCAGTGGTGCAGAGAGCAGCGCTCTCACTACCACTGCACCACGGGCCATCCCTACCCATGTGTACTTTTGGATATCTCGTTTCATGAACAAACTGTTCCCGACCACCAACTCCTGCTCCATACACAGACCTATCAGGTTTTCTTCACTGTCATTTCTACCGGGATTGCCATACCTTCCTATCTCATTCTCCACCACTGCATCTCCAACTCTCGCATTAAGGTCCTCCAGTACAACTACATTGAATTGACCACAAAACGTGCAATATACTCACGCAGGTCAGTCTAGAATAGCTGCCTCTCCTCCTCACTCCTCTCGCTACCTGGACCATATCCACTCACAAATACCCATCTTTCTACGCCTAACTTAACTTTCACCCACATCAATCTTGAGGACGACTCCTTCCACTCGGTAACGCTACTAGCCAATCGATCTCTGAAAATCAAGACCACGCCTTCTCGTGCTCAACCTTCCTCCACACCAAAGTTTCTCCCACTTACCACACAAAACTCACATTCGCCTTTACCTTTCGAATTCGTCTCACTCAGCGCCAACACATCAAACTTCCTCCTCACAAACATCTCACTAATCTTCCTCCTCTTTAAATCATTAGTACTATAGCCAGGCAAATTCAGCGACTCTAACAATAGGGTTCGGAGAGGCGTGAGCCTCTCCTCCCCCGCTAGTCTTGCCGTCTTTGAGGAAGGGTCTTACAGAGAAAGGGATTGCCAGCACCTTCGTCCTGCCCCTTTTAGTTGCCTTTTACAACACGCAGGGGATACGGTAGCACGATTCTACTCCCGGCGACGGGGCGCCCTTTTAGTCGCCTTCTACGACACGCTGTGGATACGCTAGCAAGATTCTGATACCCCGGCGTCAAGGCAATTATCATGTCTGTTGAAAAGTTACCTTTTTTGATTGGATTATATTCTGGCAAACCAGGTTAGTTCTGAGCCTATGAACGTTAGAAAAAGAATTGATTTGATGAATAAAGGTCAATAAATGCACTTTTAATAATTGATCCTTACGAGTAAACTGCTACCTCATAGATTCACGTAGCAACAGAGCAATGAATCGTCCATTATACACAAAGCATCCAACACAAACTACAAACATCAATTACAAATCATCACCTTAAAGGAGATGCTGTTGGGAAAATTGTGAGCCGATAAGTTCGTGTCTGGTGGCAAATTTTTGTCCCGTGTTCTTAAAAACTGAACTCTCATTCCACCATGACCGAGTCCACAAATCACTGATCGTCAGCCAGAACTCTCTGCTCTCGTCGCCTCTGCTTCGATTTATTGCAGGCAGGAGTAGTCAGTCATCACTACGCCAGTTTCGGAGGAGGTTGTTGAGTGTGGTCCCAGATAGGTATCTGTGCCTGGTCATCGGTTAGCTTCAGCACATCCAGTGGGAACCTTTGGCACTACTGGAAGTATTTTGAGGACATCGTCCTGTGATGTAGTCATTGGCGGCCTTTTAGCTTTCTACCGTTTGGTGGGTGAACTTTAAATAAACTCCAGGAGGGAGGTGCGATCTGTCGGGACGGTCGTCCGAGCGTGCCGTGTTAGCATACGCCTACGATTCTGGTCACATCAGCAGCTTCACTAAGTTGGAATATAATGGTGAGGATGAGAGTCGTCATTATTGCTCGATTCAGATAGCTAATACCATTCATTCGGGTCACCACGAATGAAGTCTCGTGCACTTTCCCTTTATTAAATAAAAACCAAAATCCGGAGAAAATATTTTGATTGCGATGTAGATGGCGAATTTGAGGCAATCCCAGTCGTGTAATAATTCCTTTATATGTAATAAACTCAAATTTGAACCCAATGGATGGATTCATATTTGAAGCCCATGAATCGTTTCATATTTGAAGCCCATGAATCGTTTCATATTTGAAGCCAATGAATCGTTTCATATTTGAAGCCAATGAATCGTTTCATGTGTAAAGCCAATGAATCGTTTCATGTGTTAAGCCAATGAATCGTTTCATGTGTAAAGCCAATGAATAGTTTCATGTGTAAAGCCAATGCAAAGTTTCGTGTGTAAAGCCAATGCAAAGTTTCGTGTGTAAAGCCAATGCAAAGTTTCGTGTGTAAAGCCAATGCAAAGTTTCGTGTGTAAAGCCAATGCAAAGTTTCGTGTGTAAATGCAAAGTTTCGTGTGTAAAGCCAATGCAAAGTTTCGTGTGTAAAGTCAATGCAAAGTTTCGTGTGTAAAGCCAATGCAAAGTTTCGTGAGTAAAGCCAATGCAAAGTTTCGTGAGTAAAGCCAATGCAAAGTTTCGTGAGTAAAGCCAATGCAAAGTTTCGTGAGTAAAGCCAATGCAAAGTTTCGTGTGTAAGCAAAGCCAATGCAGAGTTTCGTGTGTAAAGCCAATGCAGAGATTCGTGTGTAAAGCCAATGCAGAGATTCGTGTGTAAAGCCAATGCAGAGTTTCGTGTGTGAAGCCATTGCAGAGTTTCGTGTGTAAAGCCATTGCAGAGTTTCGTGTGTAAAGCCATTGCAGAGTTTCGTGTGTAAAGCCATTGCAGAGTTTCGTGTGTAATCAAAGCCAATGCAGAGTTTCGTGTATAAAGCCATTGCAGAGTTTCGTGTGTAAAGCCATTGCAGAGTTTCGTGTGTAAAGCCAATGCAGAGTTTCGTGTGTAAAGCCAATGCAGAGTTTCGTGTGTAAAGCC
>SDVV010013059.1:0-15235 GCA_016164225.1 Gammarus roeselii | reverse complement strand
GTGCAAGTAGAACAACATCACATGTGTGCACCAGGCTTGCAGCATGAAGCGGTGCAAGTAGAACAACATCACATGTTTGCAACAGGCTTGCAGCACGAAGCGGTGCAAGCAGAACAACATCACATGTTTGCACCAGGCTTGCAGCATGAAGCGGTGCAAAAGTAGAACAACATCACATGTGTGCACCAGGCTTGCAGCATGAAGCTGTGCAAGTAGAACAACATCACATGTGTGCACCAGGCTTGCAGCATGAAGCGGTGCAAGTAGAACAACATCACATGTTTGTACCAGGCTTGCAGCATGAAGCGGTGCAAGTAGAACAACATCTCATGTTTGCACCAGGCTTGCATCATGAAGCGGTGCAAGTAGAACAACATCTCATGTTTGCACCAGGCTTGCAGCATGAAGCGGTGCAAGTAGAACAACATCACATGTTTGCACCAGGCTTGCAGCATGAAGCGGTGCAAGTAGAACAACATCACATGTTTGCACCAGGCTTGCAGCATGAAGCGGTGCAAGTAGAACAACATCTCATGTTTGCACCAGGCTTGCAGCATGAAGCGGTGCAAGTAGAACAACATCACATGTTTGCACCAGGCTTGCAGCATGAAGCGGTGCAAGCAGAACAACATCACATGTTTGCACCAGGCTTGCAGCATGAAGCGGTGCAAGCAATATCTTCATTGACACGCCACAATTTGAATTCAACTTTAATTTACAAATATGCATGACTTATACATAATCGGATAATTGTTCAAAATTATGTGTTGAATTTTGCACAGGGCGTGCCTTCTTTACGTCATCGCTCGGTGGCTCGATGCCAGAGAACTGAGTTTACGGTCTGGAGGACGAGTGTTCGAGACCTGTTAGACGGAAAAAGTAGAAGTTACAATGCCATGGCAGAGACAGTTACAATGGCTAAAATTCTCTTGAATGTGATGAAGTTTTGGAAAAGAAGGACGATGTTCCCGTATGAAATTGTTACCGTTCAGACGTTCAAAGTTGACGGTAAAATGACTATTTTTTACAGTACAGTTGAAAGAAGAAAGTGGCTCGGCTGCTACATATTGTATGCGTCTGTTACCTCCAAATTTATTTGCTGTCATGCTGTGTACTTGTGATTGATTACACTGCATTGATGGTTAACGTCGTCGGGTAGTCATTGATAGTGCCAGTATTGGCCACGAAACACTGGAATTCAGTAGAATTCTTCCCGAAACAGTGGTATTTAGTAGAATTCCTACCGTACATGTGACATATTCAGTAGGGTTTCTATCGAAATAGTGGTATTCAATTGTATTTCCCCCGAAACAATGGAATTGAGTGGTATATCTACCGAAACAGTTGTATTCATTGATATTTATACCGAATCAGGGGTATGCATTTCTGTTCCTACCCAAACAGGTATTCAGGATATTCCTACCCATGCAGTTGAATTCAGTGGTGGCCATTTAGAGTTCAGATGATTAAACAAGAGCATAGAAAGGCGACTGATGTCGGCAGGAGCCCTCGAAGCATTTGAAAGTGCACCGTTAGCCAGCTGATGTCCAGAGTTCAGTTCAACGAGGCACCAGTGTGTGGGAGAGGCACCATGTAAAGGGGACCTGAATACAATGGAATTTTCGTGATAGCGATAAAATCCGCCACAATTTTGAGCCGCACTGCATTCCTGCAGAAGTTGAAATAACACGTCGCCAGTGCTTATTGCTAGGATAGATAAATCGCGTGGTGTTTGATGCAACGGCCTTGCAGCCGAATGCCTTCTCCCCTCCTGAGGTTTGATGATAAAATAAAGCCAGTCAGGCCATATACTTGCTCCCCCTCATGGGGCTTGACTGATTGGCAATCCGTCGAACCAAACAAATCTGAGGTTTGAAGATAAACAATTCGGGCCGGCAGTTTACTCCTGCCATCATGAAGTTTTTGATAAGGTGAAGTTTGGTGCTAGCTTACCTCATCACCCAACTTAAGTTTGGTGATACAATCAAACCGTTGCGGCCGTATCCTCTATCACTCTCCTAAGGTTTGATGATACAGTAGAGCCAGGCGATCCTTCCTCCTGCCGTTTGATGATAAAACATTCATTGGTGGGAATATGCCCTCTCCCCTCCTGAGGTTTGGTAATCAAAAGAAGCAATGCTGCTGCATACTCTTTCACCCTCCTAAAGTTCGATGACAAAATGAAGTCCGTCGACGGCATGCCTTCCCAACTACTTTGGTAGCATGACATGTAAATCCAAGATCCTGTAAAATTATTGAAGGCGGACAAACACTTTCTCTCCCTCCTGAGGATTAAAACTATAATAAAGACGGACGTGAGGATGACAAACCCAGCGCCAGATACTCTCGCCCCCTCTTGAAGCGTGACGATGACAAGCCCAGCGGGTAGATACATCGCCCCATCTTGAAGCGTGACGATGACAAGCCCAGCGTTCAGATACCTTCGACCCCTCCTAAAGCGCGACGACGACAAGCAAAGTGACCAGATACTTTCTTCCCACCCCGATGTTTATAGATAAAATGTTGCAAGTCGGCCGTTTACCCTCTGGCCTCTTGAAGTTTGATGAAAAAATAAAGCCAGGCTGCCGTATAGCCTCTTAGCTACCTAAGATTAATGCTACGATAAAATCAGGTAAACGTAAGTGGGAAGCTTCTTGATTTATAAATAAACGCATTAGCTACCACACTTATATTCTCCATGAATAGTATACATCTTTTCAAACGCCACCGGCTGGTAACAGCTACGTTCGACTTTGCTTACGCAAGTAAGCGCTGACTTTTTTATTGCTCACAGTGATTTACAGCCCCGTGGCTCACATGCATCTGCTGCTGTAGTGTTTGTTAGCTTTGACGCTCCTTTCTTTTGAATCACTCTTTGACTAGCAATTCATTTGTTGTGGGCCACATGAGCTCGGCGCCCTCTTCGTTAACAACTAACTTGGTAACAGCCGAGTGGTGTTTCAGGCTCGGTCATTTACTGGATATATTTCCCTATTTCACGAAGGTTATCTGAAATTAGGCCCCATTTACGATGCTTTGCAACTGTTTTTCCGTTAAGTTGAGTTAGGTTAGCTTGGCCCGGCTGAATTTGCATATTTTAAGATGGGTTAGGTTATGTTAGGCCCAGTTTGGTCGAATTTAAAGATAATAAAACACTTTCAGGATTGGACCGAATCGTTGAGTCACGGTTCGCCAAACAAGTGGAGATGCATCAGTAGTGATCTTTTGCATGCAATAGTGCATTGTTGTTACGGCAATAGCGGTCACATCGGCAGATATAAAACCTTTTGTTGAGTCGTTTCCGTCGCTTATTCCGGTAGGCATATAGAAAGCGAGTGCACATTATAGATAGCTGTTATGACAGAGACGGAGCTGTAGAATATAGTCACTCTTTAAATAGCGACCCATTCTTATGTTTGTATACCTTCTTCCGTCGCTGATGTTTGATTGTAAAATATAGCCCGCTGACCGTATATCATCTCCCCCTCCTGAACTGTTATGAAAAAATAGAGCCTGGCGACCGACCACCCTCTCCTCTCCAAAAGTTTGATGATAAAGTTGAACCAGGCGACCGTTGCCTTACAAACAGGATAACTTTCTTCTTCCTCAATATATTACATAGTTTCCCTGTACATACGATAGCAGTCACTTCTCACGTTCGCTGATGAAATAAATTCAAATAGCCGTTTACCCTCTTACTTTTCTGAACTTTGGAGGTAATAAATTAATTGTTCATGAAACTCATATTATTCATAACGTGGTTACTGCTCCGTAACCATGATGCGGCGTGTTATACGCGTGTTGGTGCTTGCGTGTTCTTGCATTTCATAAAATGTCAATTTTTTTCGATGGGGCGACATTCAATTAATCAGTATCACGCAAAAGTAACAGAAGAAATGTAGCATAACAATAAAACAGTTCGGATAAATACTTGCAAGTCTAGTCACAACAAACTAGACTTGGAAGCATGCGTGCCCCGGTTACCATCAGCACCTACACGAGGCAATTTTTTTGAGAGGCAGAAACTATATTTTTTATAATTTTGTGTGTGTATCATGAATACAATTATACATGAGAAGATACAAATTTGTAGTGTCATATTGCATAGCAGAAAATAAGTTAAAATTTGAGACGAATGATAATGACTGAGCATCCAAATTATCATGCCGAAGTCCAATGTCATTTTGTCATTTTGGATAAACAATCTACTGGGGTTAGAACAAAAAACTCAGGTATATTTATTAGTTCATGTACATAACGACACACATTTTCTTGAGAAATATAAGGAAGAACGATTTCCACGATTCCACGCTCATGACTGGGGCCTTCAACCAAGCCTTAAATGTTGACCGCTGCCCCACCTTCCACAGCAGACAGGATATATATATTAAACTTTCAGTTAAGGTCTCAGATACGCCGATGCTGTTGAGTCGATAAAGTCTATTCAGTAGCCCAGTTGCCCCCGTAACATAGAGTGATGAGCTGTTCAGCTATTGAACTATACTTGGCGTCCACGTCCTCGTTGTCTTTAAATGTGCCGATCAAGACGATAAACTTCACAAAGAACCGCACGCTCTTGCTAAGACCTCTATATCAAATTTATCCGTCAATTTTGGTCCTTTCTCCAGCTGGCAGCAACGGCTACCGTATCAAATTTATTCAAATCTTGCCTTGCACTTATGTAGAATGCTCTTTATATATTTGATTTAGTAACAATTTTAGGGTATAATACAGTAACGTAAATCCATAAAGTATAGTAATTATTCGTTACCAAACATTGGCCCGTGACTCAGCGGACGATTAAATCGTGTGAATCCAAGCCCCCTATCGTAAACGTATTGGTTTATTGTATCACATTTTGGCTCACAATGTTGCCACCTGACGCTATATAGTATATCTGATGCAATGAAAATTATACGAATTTTTCACTATTGGTGCGTTCGAGATGATGTCATTACGCCAGAAACACCTACTGCAGGGGTAAAGATCAAACTTCGATTGATATGGGTAGCGAAATGACATGAGGAAAAACGTGTACCAGCTGCCTGAGGGGGGAATGAAACTCGCACTAATTGGCAAGCTCATGATTACGTCACAGCCTAGACCAGCTGTTCTTGGGAGTAAATAATTGCTTTGTAGCCGTGATACAGCGACAATAACGTAGTACAGAGAGTGGACCAACTGCCCCTAATGTTATAGAGGATGGCATCATAGATGAAATAAAACAGCATTTCATCAATTAATAAATTTCCGATTATAGTAATCTTTAAATGCTATCGGCATCACAAACTAGACATTTTGCTATTATACGCAATTTGAACAAAAATTAAATGTTGCGCGATAGTTCCTGTCTGTAAATTAATCAACTCAGTATTGATCACGAGTGTGAGAAAGACCTTGAATCATTCCCGAATACGGGAAAACTCCTTTCCATCAGCACTGAATCAAAAATTCGTGGGGAGATTCAACATCAGGAGAAGACGGTAGAACAAATATCAGCCACATCTCTACAATTGAATTTCAAACGTTCAGCCCCATGAACGAAAGACTTCTAGAAATACGGAAGTAGCAAATCAACTTGTTAGTGAAGAGATTCAGGATGATCCAAGATTTTCTTTCGATAAGTTGCCCGAAAATTTGACATCAGCATGTGTATCACTTATATGCAGTGTCAACAGTTTAGTGGATACAGGCGCTAAACCGAATCCCCCAGGAAGTTTAGCTGGCTGACGGCAGAGCGCACCTCACACTTCTCTTATACACACACACTTGAACAGACTTAGCTCTTTTGCGCTAAGTGGTTCGGCCGGAGGCCACGCATCCCACTCTGGGCCAGGATTGCGGTCCGAAGTCAATGTCAGCTGCATAGTGACCGCTTCCACCCCCCTTTCCCTCTTTCCCCTGCGAACGACCATCCCGTATCTCAACACAGCGACAAGGGCGAGAAAGCACATCATGGCAGCGCCAAAACTCATCCATTCATAACCAATCTCCACACGCGCCTATCCATTGCACGCTGCCTTGCTATCTCCACATTTATGTCCCTCCTTCATAACGCCTGCTTCACGCCATCTATCTACCCGAACTTCGATCTATCTCTGAGACAACATCCACTTACCTCCGCTTTCATCACCTTCATCACACCAATCTCACTTCATCCAACCTCACCATGTGCCCGAACCATCTCAGACCACGTGAACCTACTCTGTCTTCTAACTCCTTCACCATCCCAGTTCACATTCGAATGACGTCGTTATTGGTTCTGTCACTCTGTTTCCCTCCCCCATGCTCTTCAAACATTTAATCTGGCAAGTATACAACTTTCTACTCTCTTTTGCTCTTACATCCCTCCCCCCCCCCAGTCTCGGCTCGGTAGAGCACAGTTGGGACAACAACACCCTCTAACAACCCTCTCTCTGTTTCCATCCCCAACTTCATGTAGCTCATTACACTCCTGAGTACACACAGCACTGTACACCCTTCCTTCACGCGCGACTTCACCTCTGCTTCCTCTTGTTCAGTCTTCTCCACATGAGAGCCAGGTACCTAAAGCACTGAACTTCTGCCATTTTACTTTCCATTTAGGAGGACCCTTATTCTGCCCGCATCAGCATTCCTCGAATATCTCATTACTTGATTTATATCCACATTACCTCGCAGCTTGCTCATCGGATACACTCTCCCAAACTCCAACACTTGCTTGCGCAACATCTCTTCACAGTCTGCCACAAGTGCCGTATCATCTGGAAACAGCAGCTGATTCAACTGCCAACTCCATCCATTCGCTATCAACGGCTCTAATCCACAATCCATTACACTCGCGCTCACCTCCCTGACCATTCCATCCATCCATGTAGAGATTGAACAGCTAGAGAGTCGGAACGCAGCCGTGTCTAAGTCCCACTTTCACTGTGAACCGCGCGTTCACCTCGATTCCCACTCTGACACATGATCTGCTGTCAACATAAAAACTCTGAGCCACTTCCAACAGATTTCCCACGCTCCGTGGTACTTCCCCGTCGACCCTGTCGTAGGCCTTTTCCAGATTCATGGGGGTTCAGAATAAATTCTTTACCTACGCAAGATACTTCTTACAGACTTGCCCCACTGCAAAAATCTGATCGGAACACCCGGCCTCTACCACTCTGAAAGCCACGTTATTCCTCGCCAATTGCACCCTCCGTACAATCTGTAATCATCTTTTTTTAGCCCTCTCTCGTACATCTTATCGACAATACAACAAACTCATACCTTGCGAGCAGCAGCATTCCTTTTTATCTCCTTTGCCCTTATACAGCGGAATATTGCAAGCACTAAGCCACTCAACCGGCATCACAACCGTCCCGTAACACACGTTCAGTATCCGACATGAAGCGCCCACCAACCAGGAGGAGCTTCATGACACAGTGATAGGAGGGATGCACCATTTTTCACGTAAACAAGTTATGCGCGTTGGATGGGTATTTTTAAGATTTTTTTTATCTGTAAGAAGTACTCTCAGTTACAAAGAATGAGACCTTATTTTTTATTTTGCGTTTTGAACTCCATTCAAATCAAATTGTATGTAGTTAGGTAAGTTTTTATGGCTGCATGTTTACAGCCAAACGTCTGGAGGAAATGCAAATGTGCATAGCCATACTATAGAACATCAATCTGGGT
Source organism: Gammarus roeselii (assembly GCA_016164225.1). Classification (NCBI taxonomy): domain Eukaryota; kingdom Metazoa; phylum Arthropoda; class Malacostraca; order Amphipoda; family Gammaridae; genus Gammarus; species Gammarus roeselii. The sequence goes on along the minus strand of SDVV010013059.1, from coordinate 7,576 downwards.
GCGGGGATGTCGTAAACAAAACCCGAAATTTAAAATAAGGTCCCTATCTTTGTAGCCAATAGTTCATACAATATTTCAGTGCAATCGCACCTCTATTTTGAGCATCGCTGCTGAACATGGTAGATATTGAAAAGAAGATGAAGGGCCCCATGGTCCGACGTTGAAAGACTGAGGCCCCATAATGGGCTCTTCGAAACACTGTTATAGAGAATATGAAGACTTCACGAACTGCTTGATTCCCCACATATTAAGTTAACATAGGGGAGCGACAACAAGCTCTTACGATCGCATCTTGATCCCTTCTTTAAAAACTTCAGTATACGGAACAAATTCGAGCAAAATTGTTGAATCGGACACCGAAAATTGAAAATGGATTTTCAGCAATATCTTTTTGAAGAGACGGCTTACATGCGCGTAAATTGACTTTTCAAGTTCTATAAACAAGCCTCATAAAATTTAGAACAATTTTATGGACGCCACAAACCTGCGCGACAGAGGTGTCACAAGATTAACAACATTTTGTGTTTATTGTGAACGAATACTGCATGATATGACTAAAAATATAATTGTAGGTGTTACTCATCTCAAGACAACGCGGGTGGTGGTTGCTGCCGCTGTCCACCCCGTTAAATGAAACAATTGCAAAACATATCGGAAACTACGAACAAATCTTAACTAATTAAGAAAGTAACGGACCGAAATATTATAACAGCGCGCGTCAAAATGAGTATAGGATATATAAGATATAGTATAGGATATAGTATAGGATATAGTATAGGATATTGTATAGTATATAGTATAGGATATAGTATAGGATATAGTATAGGATATAGTATAGGATATAGTATAGGATATAGTATAGGATATAGTATAGGATATAGTATAGGATATAGTATAGGATATAGTACAGGATATAGTATAGGATATAGTATAGCATATAGTATAGGATATAGTATAAGATATAGTATAGGATATAGTATAGGATGTAGTATAGGATATAGTATAGGATATAGTATAGGATATCGATGACACAAACTCTATACACATGACACTTGTACACCACAATCAAGGGAAATCAATATGAAGCTCGTTGGATCAGTTCACCGCGAATAAAAAATATGTCATAGTAGATATGCAAAATACGATTTCAATTAACAATATGGCAAATAATCTTAAGATGCTTACCTTCACCCATTGCTGCGCCTTGGCTAACGACTTCTTAGCAACTGACCGAATGATCTGCTTTGAGGCGGTACCAAATGCGATGTTTGACCACGAATGAGCTTGTCTTCTTTTTTCGATTATTCAATCAGCAATCAACTATACGGTTTGTTACCCTCACAGGCCAGGGTGCGTCCCAAATCAATCCTCCCATCTTATGGGTTTCACAAATAATTGATCAGTTTAGGAGACCGCTCTACATCCATTACAAATGTACACGCTAAAATCATCCCTATATACGGTTAGTTGGTATTTTTTATGATTTAGGAGAATAAAAATGTAGCCTATGAAGTTATCCAGAATGAAACCCAAGAAACGCAAATGCGTGTACGCCGACGACAAGCAACAAATGACCTACACGGTCTCCTCAACAGGTAACACTTCAAAAGATTTATGGAATAAATGAACATAAGGATATCAAAACCGGAAAGCTGGCATGCTATGTCGTTAATTAAAATAATAGTGTATTAATGAAAAAAATACAAAAATGTTTCTAAACAAAGCGATGTATGCAAGGGTTGTTGGACATGCGATAAATCTCACGAGGTGAGCAGATCAACATATACATAATATATAACATGAGTTATCTCAGCGTTCGGTATGGTGAATAAATGAAACGTAGAAGCGGAGGGTTATGACATCCGTATCACAAGCGTGACATTGAATTTCTGACCAAACAAGACAAGTAACCAGCATCAAATGAGATGAGTGACTGCCAGCAGCTGCTGCGTTCTGCAAGAGTCACTAAATTCAATCCATAGACGGTGCCTAACATAGACAAAAAATATAATAAAACAACAAACGTTTTTGAACCGAGAGAATGATGAAACATCTTGCAGTAAATATGAGGGCATTTAACCAATGGGGAATATGTATGCACTTTACAGTGAATTAGCAGGCATCATATCTATTCATCACATCTACGGATCCTCGGACTGCACTCGTGACCCAGAGTGTAAATGAGGGGCTACTGGCCGGACCCTTTAGCACAAAAGGCCTAAGTTGTGTGAGTGTGAGCGTATGAGGGTGTGAGGTGCGCCTTGCCGTCGGCCACCCCCCTTTCTGGAGGACGCGGCCTAGTGTCTGTATCTGTATATCTATTCATCGTTATTAAACCCAGGGGCGAATAACACTATACCCAAATGAAGAGAGAAGGTTGGATCATCAGGTGACTGCATCCTTACCGCCTCCATATCCCCTTTTTAGTCGCGTTAACCAATAAAGGGTAACCGTTAACCATGAAAGACGAATCATTGAACACTTTGCGTTACAAGGATTGAACTAAGATTATAAAAAAACTGTGTTGTCAGCAGTGACGCATGCTTTTAAAAGGCAGCGAGCGGGGGCAACTACCTAAGGGGAAGAGGAGAGGGAACTCGACCAAATTGTCCCCGCCAGTAAAATTGAATCGTTTTCCTACGCACAATTCTACTTCACAAAGGGTGCTATTCTGCTCCATGTCTCCTCGGTGCGCTGCTGTTGTCAGGGAGCTCAGTTAAGAGCGTATTCTCCTGCTTTGAGATGCAGTGAATGCTGGTTTCATTAGTTGCCTCACTGATCGGCAAATCAATACTTTTAACAAGGTGAAACATCAACTTACATGAACCCGTACAGTTGTGTTTTGAACAGAGTAACCTTCTCATCTGTTGCTAAATATCAATCACGACTGTAATTATTTGCAGCTCTCACGAATCATATGATTGTTTCCCATATTGATTAGTAACAAATCAAACCTTTGTTATGCAGCAAATAGTTTGCAGACGGTGGCAAATTGTATTACGAATTTCAGCACCGGTTTGATTGTTCAATCCTCTGGGAAACACCTCTTTTAAGACGCTACGCACTACCCTTCTCCAGTACCGCCCTGACACAACACTGCCTCTCTCCAGTCCTGCACCCCCACACAAAACTGCCCCATTCCAGACCCACCATCACAAACACTTCCTTATTCCAGTCCCACCGTTACACAACACTGACCACTCCAGTCCCATCAACACTCAACACTGTCTCACTCCAAGCCAACCCTCTGTCATGTTCTCATGTTTAAGAAATTTGACTTTAACTGTAGGATGTAATTTTTATCCGAATCAGAAAACGTTTCAAACGTGTGTTGAATTAGAAACATATGTGTTTGCAATAAATTACAGAAAGATCCATGGGCAAGACGCGTTAACATGAACAATAAAGTTCTTAAGGCATGGAGACAACGAGTCCCGTCGACTTGGTTCAGCGGTTAGGGCTGATAGGCACGCTGGCCCGAAACTGAGAAAGGCAGTTCTTTATGTGCACATTTGTGATTCTTGATATGTACGTAACTGTATTCAATGAAGTCCTTTATAAATCAGGGATTAGAATATTGGAGACAGTATTGGGCTGACACTCTTCTAGCCTTCACCTATCCATTATGCCTTTGCAAATTAAAATATTGTGTAATTGCTTCTGTGATCAAGTCCTTTGCTCTTATTCTAAACCGAATATTGGCGTCGAGGTGATGAATTCCGTTATGAAGAGAAACTTTGATAGTGATCCAATGTGGTGTTGGAATAAAAATCGCAAAAGTTGACAATCATTTAGGCCGGATGTTCCACGCCTTTTCGGAAGGCCTCGAAGAATTTTTGTCACGATTCGAGTTTCAAAACAATAGATCCTTGAAAGCAGCCGGAGTAGAAGAATGAAAAAAGGGTCACTGTTGCGAATTAGCTCATTTCAAAGTATAACACTGATTCAACAAAAGGTAAAGCCGAATAACAGCGAAACGCAAACATTCACGAGCTGGTAACTAAATTCAGGGTGATATATTCCACGCAGAAGTAGGCTTTAGGTGCGTGAGTCGATCGAATGTTATTCACAAGCACTGAATGATTTGGGAAACCAATATGCCATTACCTCAGAAGATCTATACTCGCAGTAATGTTTGAATTTAACAAAAAATGAAAATAATTACCCTACCTTTGTGTATAGCAATTCTATCCATCGGATTAAAGATGACGATGAAGCGAGCGCATCACCAAAGCATATTGCAATGAGGATTTCATTTGAAGAACTCATAACTCGAGCAATAAGGCAGTGTGCCGCTTTACGAAACAGAATCTGACGTGATCAAAGTGCTTATCAGCAAGAACCAAGTTTGCTGCCGTTGAGAGAGGGATCAGATCTGCATCAGTCGGCAAGAACTGTCACCGTAACTCACTGGCAATATTCTCATGTTGAACTGGAAGAAAGTTCTCCCCAGTGCATTACAATACAGAGAGTAACTAAACAATTTCAAGAGCTGGACTTTTACTTCCGTTAGTGTAAACAAAAATTTCCGCATCCGAATGAGACCCATTCCAATTTGCCGCCTTGTGTGTTTGCAACATCTTTGTCATCATTGAAATATTGTGAAAATCATTTGCATAATCAAAGTTCAACACCGTTTAATACACCGTTTAATTTCCGTTCAGATGAGAAATAATAATAAGGACGCTTCGGTCTAACTAGCAGAGATATTTTGAAGTGTTGTTTACATTATCATGAGGTTCCATAAATTTTTACAGATGTTAAAAAGCTTTTGTAATGCTCAGAGAGTCCGTGCTAACTATACCATATTATCTGCACAACGAATATTAACATGAATTTGTGAACATGGCGACCTTGATTTTCTCTACTTAATAGGTGTTCAACACATTATTGTACACATTTTACAACAATGGCGATATCTAACCCCATCGCACGATAAATTCCTGTTCCTTCTACCAGAATACAAGCAATAGCACAAAATGAAGACGGGCTCCTCTCTCCCTTAAATTTGTGGACAAACTTCTCTAATACGCATTTTTTTCAATGCGAATATCGTCATTTCCGTTCCATGGCCCTCTGTGAATTCAAACTGACTGTTTGCAGTTGACAGGACTTTTTGAAATTTTGTAAAAATAACCTGCTCAAGAACCTTGGATATTGAAGCAAGACTGTCTATTATTGTATTACTAGTATAGTATTACATTATTGGAAACTGGAGAGAGGAAAATAACAATTGAAAATTGGTAAAAATCGCATACTAGCATACATTTATTTCCTGCATGAGGCTGGCAGGGTCGAACCAGTGCACAGACACCCATAGGAAACTCCTGTTGTTGTCCATGTGGAAGGCTCAGCTGTCGTTCAACAACACTTGTAAACATCAAAATACTTCAACGTTCTTTTCAAACGATTAAATATTAGTCAGCATTTCACTGGCCTGGATATCGCGTTGGAATCTCTTCTAAACTGCTAATAAATATAAATCAAATATATAATGTGATACATCGTAGAGGCCTTAACTGTCTAGACAATAATTATTCACAATACCAGCATGCGCTGTGTACACTGCACAGGAAGACATGCTGCAACGTCAATAGTTATGGGCTGACTGAACCTGCGGTATAAGTATAACGCTTGTTACTACTTGTTTCCTACCATACGAGTATCGAACGAGGCAGAACACGTTCGGTTTTGTTTCGATTATTATTCATGCGTGTTGACTATTTAATATTCGCGTACTCTTTGATAGAATACATATACATTCATCTCTATAGTATCTAATTGATTGCAATTAAATATTATTTGTATATTTGTAGAAGAAAAATCACGAGATATTTGCAAAAAGGTAGCGGTTAGCGGACTTCCAACCATCACATTCTGCTACGCTAATCCACTATTTCTTCAATTAGGCTAATCCGCTAACTTGTATTTAGTCCGCTGTTTAGCAGATTAAGTACAAGTTAGCAGATTAGCTGTTATCCGAAAGGCGTGCAACCATCCCTCCAGAAAGTCAGAGAAGTTCACACTTGTGTTGACTTGTGTGTAGACTGTTAGTATCAAATTTCAGTAGTGCATTTGCGCTCGCCTTACCAAAGATTATCGTCAAATTTAACAGGAAAAAAGATCTACACGCATGCATATGCTGAGTCGATTAAACAATTGTGTTCGTGGAAACATAGGACATAATTATGCCTAAATTTCGTAAATGTCATCGAGACTGACGCCGGCAAGAGAGGTAATAGCACCAGTCTTACTACAAAAACTTTATGAGGCTTCATGCCTGCGCAATTTGCTTTCAAAACGCCCGCTGCAGTATGAAAAAGGATATGACACAGTAGACGAAGACTCACTCGCAGTAATGTTTGAATTGAAAAATTCAGGGAATACTTTATGGGCCGTAAGTTTCCGATGCAGGGCGATCAGAAGCCGCAGTTAAAATTTTCAACCGTGAAAACGTAATTCCAATCAGTTGCAGGGCACGATTGTCAAGATGGAACCTGCGACTAAGCCATTATACAATGATCCATTTACTCACATGCCTGGCAAAGCCAACTACATGTGTTATAGTCCCTCACGTTTTCTTCTGGCTGATTCAATATATTACACGGAGTCAAATGAACTCGTTTTGTTGGTAAATTATTTAGTATCGATGGGAGTTTTATTGAAAAATTATTTAGAAAGAACAGTTGGATCCACTATTATTTCGAATCCGGTGCTACGTCAGCATGACTTTCCTGCGGTTGTAAATGAGGTTATAAAACCATTTCAATGTTCGAAGGAACAACTATTATTGTTCACAAAATGCTTTAACTGTGGAAACAAAGTGGTTATCCCTAAATGTTATTGCCGAAGTGTTTCTGAACTATTGACCGTCAATCATCTCGATATATTGACCATGAAAGGCATCGCCCGTTCATTGGTGTGGCATCCAAAGATCAACGAATAAATGAATGACTTGATCAATGCTGAAAGTGTGGAAAAACATTTCTCATACCCTGCCAACTAAGACATTCCATTGCAAACCTATGTGTGCATACGATTTGTAAAGGGAGTCTGGTCGTCATCGCTTGGGCATTCTTGAGATGGGGAGGGTAGAAACCCCCACTCCCTCCATCTCCGGTCTGTCAGCCACTGGGTCCGATTCCTTCCTCTCGAATCATACTGGTCGTGTGCATAAAAAGATTGAAGTAATACATGTCAATGATAATGAAGTAATGCAAATAAGTAACGTTGAAGGTCAATCTCTACGTATGAGATAATAAGGATTAATATAGTACAGTAGCTGAACATAATATTTCGAGTGGAAGCGTTAAACCGTGCTAGTAGCAATGTAAGCTAGTAGGCCCGCGCCAAGCGGCCGCTGGATGGCGGGTTGCCGTCAAGTTGGTTCTCCTTATCCGAGGGCGCTGGTTGTGATTAGAATTGTGTTACGAGCTGACGTGTGTTCCCACCCTTCGGCAAAGTGGATAATGCTCCCCATACAAACGATAAGTCCATATCTTTGAGACTTTATGACTAGAGTACTTATAGGGTGACGTAGTGATGGTTATAGACTAACCTACTATGAGGATAGGGA
>SDVV010013058.1:0-15236 GCA_016164225.1 Gammarus roeselii | reverse complement strand
GAATGTGACTGCACTACTCATTAAGAGGAATGTGACTGCACTGCTCATTAATAGGAATGTGACTGCACTACTCACTAACAGAGATGTGACTGCATTACTCATTAGGAAGAATGTGACTGCACTACTCATTAAGAGGAATGTGACTGCACTACTCATTAAGAGGAATGTGACTGCACTACTCATTAAGATGAATGTGACTGCACTTCTCATTAAGAAGAATGTGACTGCACTACTCATTAAGAGGAATGTGACTGCACTTCTCATTAAGAGGAATGGGACTGCACTACTCATTAGGAGGAATGGGACTGCACTACACATTAAGAGGAATGTGACTGCACTGCTCATTAAGAAGAATGTAACTGCACTTAGAGACATGTGATGCATTAAGAGTAATGCGACTGCATTAGGAGGAATGTGACTGAACTGCTCATTAAGAGGGATGTGACTGCACTTAGAGGCATGTGATGCATTAAGAGGAATGTGACTGCATTAGGAGGAATGTGACTGCACTGCTCATTAAAAGGAATGTGATAGCAGTAGGAGGCATGCAATGCAATTAGAGGAATGTGACTGCACTACTCATTAAGAAGAATGTGACTGCATTATGAGGCATGTGATGCATTTAGAGGAATGTAACTGCATTAGGAGGAATGTGACTGCACTACTCATTCCGAGGAATGTGACCACTCAGAAGCATGTGATGCATTAAGAGGAATGAGACTGCATTAGGAGGAATGTGACTGCATTAGGAGGAATGTGACTGTATTAAGAGGAATGTGACTGCATTAAGAGGAATGTGACTGCACTGCTGAGACGAAAAATGAAATCCCATTGGCCGAAATCTCAAGGACAGTCAAAGCCGCAATTGTATTACGGTTCAACAATAAACTCGCACTGCAACCCATTGCTTTCGGGTAACAGACAAGCAATATTCGTTCAGAAATAATCTAGGCTGGAGTCAAAGAAAACTTTCGCAGAAGAAAACGATGAGAAATTATCATGTACTTCAGAAAAAAATGCGAGTATTATATTGGAAGAGAAATATTGCTACATGATTGTATGGGGTATCCTCCATGAGCGATATAAGCAGCTCCATTACTGGAGAGGACAACTGCTTGTTCAGTATATACACATGACCGCAGGCGAGGACAATTATATGAATAGTACTAGCAGTATCATCGCAAGTGAGGACAACTGTATAAGCAGCATCACAAGTGTGAACAATTACATGAACTGTGCTAACAGCATCATCGCAAGTGAGAACAATTACAATTAACTGTATTGACAGCATCATTGCAAGTGAGGACAATTACAATTAACTCTACTGACTGCATCATCCTAAGTGAGAACAAATACATGAACTGTACTGACAACATCATCGCAAGTGAGAAAAAATACATGAACTGTAGTAACAACATCATCGTAAGTGAGTACAAATACATGAACTGTACTAACAGCATCATTGCAAGTGAAAACAAATACATGAACTGTGCTAACAGCATCATCACAAGTGAGAACAAATACATGAACTGTACTAACAGCACCATCGCAAGTGAGAAAAAGTACATGAACTGTACTAACAGCATCATCGCAAGTGAGAACAAATACATGAATTGTACTAACAGCATCATCGCAAGTGAGAACAAGTACATGAACTGTACTAACAGCATCATCGCAAGTGAGAACAAGTACATGAACTGTACTAACAGCATCATCGCAAGTGCGAACAAATTCATAAACTGTACCAAAAGCATCATCTCAAGTGAGAGCAAATACATGAACTGTACTAACAGCATCATCGCAAAAGAGAACAAATATATGAACTGTATTAACAGCATCATCGCAAGTGAGAACAAATACATGAACTGTACTAACAACATCATCGCAATTGAGAACAAATACATGAACTTTGCTAACAGCATCATCGCAAGTGAGAACAATTACATGAACTGTACTATCAGCATCATCGCAAGTGAGAACAAATACATGAACTGCACTAACAGCATCATCGCAAGTGAGAACAAATACATGAACTGTGCTAACAGCATCATCGCTAGTGGGAACAATTACATGAACTGTACTAACAGCATCATCACAAGTGAGAACAAATACATGAACTGTACTAACAGCATCGTTGCAAGTGAGAACAAATACATGAACTGTACTAACAACATCATCGCAAGTGAGAACAAATACATGAACTGTACTAACAGCATCATCACAAGTGAGAACAAATACATGAACTGTACTAACAGCATCATCGCAAGTGAGAACAAATGTATGCACTGCACTAACAGCATCATTGCAAGTGTGAACAAATACATGAACTGTACTAACAGCATCATCGCAAGTGAGAACAGTTACATGAACTGTACTAACAGCATCATCGAATGTGAAAACAATTACATGGACTGTGCTAACAGCATTATCGCAAGTGAGGACAATTACAATTAACTCTACTGACAGCATCATCGCAAGTGAGAACAAATACGTGAACTGTACTAACAATATCATTGCAAGTGAGAACAAATACATGAACTGTAGTAACAGCATCATCGTATGTGAGAACAAATACATGAACTGTACTAACAGCATCATTACAAGTTTAAACAAATACATGAACTGTGCTTACAGCATCATCGCATGTGAGAAAAAAATACATGAACTGTACTAACAGCACCATCGCAAGTGAGAACAAATACATGAACTGTACTAACAGCATCATCGCAAGTGAGAACAAATACATGAACTGTGCTAACAGCATCATCGCAAGTGGGAACAATTACATGAACTGTACTAACAGTATCATCACAAGTGAGAACAAATACATGAACTGTACTAACAGCACCATCGCAAGTGAGAACAAATACATGAACTGTACTAACAGCATCATCGCAAGTGCGAACAAATTCATAAACTGTACTAAAAGCATCATCGCAAGTGAGAACAAATACATGAACTGTAGTAACAGCATCATCGTAAGTGAGAACAAATACATGACCTGTACTAACAACATCATCGCAAGTGAGAACAAATACATGAACTGTAGTAACAGCATCATCGTAAGTGAGAACAAATACATGAACTGTACTAACAGCATCATCGCAAGTGAGAAAAAGTACATGAACTGTACTAACAGCATCATCGCAAGTGAGAACAAATGTATGAACTGTACTAACAGCATCATTGCAAGTGAAAACAAATACATGAACTGTACTAACAGCATCATCGCAAGTGAGAACAAATACGTGAACTGTGCTCAACAGCATTATCGCAAATGAGAACAGTTACATGAACTGTACTAACAGCATCATCGCATGTGAAAACAATTACATGAACTGTGCTAACAGCATCATCGCAAATGAGGACAATTATAATTAACTCTACTGACAGCCTCATCGCAAGTGAGAACAAATACATGAACTGTACTAACAACATCATCGCAAGTGAGAAAAAATACATGAACTGTACTAACAACATCATTGCAAGTGAAAACAAATACATGAACTGTGCTAACAGCATCATCGCATATGAGAAAAAATACATGAACTGTACTAACAGCACCATCGCAAGTGAGAAAAAATACATGAACTGTACTAACAGCATCATCGCAAGTGAGAACAAATACATGAACTGTGCTAACAGCATTATAGCAAGTGAGAACAGTTACATAAACTGTACTAACAGCATCATCGCAAGTGAGAACAAATACATGAACTGTGCTAACAGCATTCTAGCAAGTGAGAACAGTTACATGAACTGTACTAACACCATCATCGCATGTGAAAACAATTACATGAACTGTGCTAATAGCATCGTCGCAAGTGAGGACAATTACAATTAACTCTACTGACAGCATCATCGCAAGTGAGAACAAATACATGAACTGTACTAACAGCATCATCGCAAGTGAAAACAAATACATGAACTGTGCTAACAGCATCATCGCATGTGAGAAAAAATACATGAACTGTACTAACAGCACCATCGCAAGTGAGAAAAAATATATGAACTGTACTAACAGCATCATCGCAAGTGAGAGCAAATACATGAACTGTACTAACAGCATCATCGCAAGTGGGAACAATTACATGAACTGTACTAACAGTATCATCGCAAGTGCGAACAAATTCATAAACTGTACTAAAAGCATCATCGCAAGTGAGAACAAGTACATGAACTGTACTAACAGCATCATCGCAAGTGAGAACAATTACATGAACTGTACTAACAGTATCATCGCAAGTGGGGAAAAATACATAAACTGTACTAACAGCATCATCGAAAGTGAGAACAAATACATGAACTGTACTAACAGCATCATCGCAAATGAAAACAAATGTATGAACTGTACTAACAGCATCATTGCAAGTGAGAACAAATACATGAACTGTACTAACAGCATCATCGCAAGTGAGAACAAATACATGAACTGTGCTAACAGCATCATCGCAAGTGAGAACAGTTACATGAACTGTACTAACAGCATCATCGCATGTGAAAACAAATACATGAACTGTACAAACAGCATCATCGCAAGTGGGAACAAATATATGAACTGCACTAACAGCATCATCGCAAGTGGGAACCAATACATGAACTGCACTAACAGCATCATCGCAAGTGTGAACAAATACATGAACTGTACTAACAGCATCATCGCAAGTGAGAACAAATACATGAACTGTATTAACAGCATCATCGCAAGTGTGAACAAATACATGAACTGTACTAAAAGCACATCGCATTCGAAAAGAATTACTCGAGCGATGTTAGCAGCACAATAAACAATAATACAGGCCACTTTGGAGCCATTTAAATCTATCTCATTTCTTATAGCCAGTACATCGCTTGCAGCTTCCTAACTCTGTAGCATTTGCGGTAAAAAATTACATTCACTTTAATTTTTAAAAATAGTTTACAGGTAGTGGACTTTTTACCTCAAACACCGTAGATTTTACCAATGATCTCTCCTGCCCGACATTGGGTTCAGCAGCATTCCCAGGCCTTCACAGCACAGCTGCATGGAACATGACTCAATAACTACCGTCGTGGCGAATGGTTCGATGTTCTATAGCAAATTTCTTGTCACTGAAGCTCAATTTAAAAACAATTCTATATCCAGTACTTCTTAATTCATTTATACGATCGTGTAACTGAGTTAAACACCAAGTAATCAAACGTGTGAGATCATGTTGGATGAAGCCATCTTGTCAACAGCAAATGGTAGCCAAGGTCAAGAGAAACTTGAGACGGTGTTTATCAACCTAACTATGTGCCCTTCATCGCCGTACTCTGCTGACTAAACACACTGACGCATTAATGTAGAGTGCAATACAATTCTTGCCCCATCAACTCCTTCCCTCGTTATTGCGTCAATGTGGCAATTCATTTACTTTCTAAATTTTAATTTGTCCTTTCTATGGAACACCGATAACTTACTTTCCTTCTTAATTGATACGGTATTTATTTTACTATTCATGGTAATTACCATTTTGTAATATAACAAATTTTGCACATCAGATGGAAATAAGCAAATGTGAACGCGAAAGACATCATTTTGTTCCATAAAATGTATTGTTGGGTGCATATTGACATCACTCAACACTTGTTGCTAAAGGACATTCTCGAGTTCCATGACAGAATGCGCCTCATAAAACTCTGTTATTAGCAGCAACTTAAGAACGGTAAAGACCAAATAATGTCTTAACATTTACGGAATCTAGGAGAAAATGACACATTCTCCTAACACAGGTTGAAATTAAAAAGAAATAAAATTTCTACATTGCGTGGGTAAACAAAAACTCAAAAAGCAATGCAAGAAGAGGGGAGTGTGCTGGTGAGGGTGTGAAGGGTGGGGGTGTTCTCCTTACCTATGCAAATAAGGCCTTAGCGCTTCAATTGTGCCGAGACTGCTCCGCTTGTTGTTTCACGGCTTTTCAGAGATTTTGTCCATTTGTTTGCTTGTGGAAGGAGAGTCCAAAGAATTGTTTCGCCTCTTTTTGGGCTAACTTTATTTTTATCTGAGTATTCAAGCGTCTTTCGATGACAAGAGTGTGAGTCCCGTCTGAGGTCACGTGATATTGCCCCTGCATATCCTCACTGTTAGCCTGCTATTATTGCAATGAATTCAATTGCAAAATACTGATGATACCTAATAGGACTACGCCAAAACCCTTATTGGTTTGGGGAGTATTGAAATTAACGATGTTCACGTTTTAACATTGGTATTCGTTACGATAAAATGTTACTGCTGGAGCACAGATTTCCCCTGAATCGCTCGTTAAACATTAGCCGATGCCTTCTATGCCATCGAATAATGTACTCACTTGAGTCATTCGTGTTGTATTCAGATGCGCATTTTTCACAGCCTGAATATGTTGAACTGACTCGTTCCCGGCATTATTGCTCTACAATAGACTGTGTATTGATGCATGTATTTCTTCAAAGTGGCAATTGACTTCTGAAGAGAACCAGCTGAAACACTGATCACTGATTTATTGTATCATACAACCCAGGCTTTCCCTCACTTCGTATGCGAACTCAGTAGCATTATAGACTCTCATTATCTACGTCAAAACATGTTACGTCGTGTCATCTGTTTATCTGTTTGTGTGGTTGTTTGTATGTGTGTTCGTGCATTCATGAACTGCGCTGACGTCATTGGACCAATTTTTATGAAACTTGGAAGGTGTGTTGGGGAATACAATAAAGATAGTATTCTCCCTGTCGCAGGTATCACCGCCTCCAAGTTATTCAACATTGCTCCTTTGAATTCGTAGTTGGACTAGACAAACATACAGGATAGTTCATTTAGCGAATGTGGTGAAGCTTGTATGACTTGAATTAGTCTCATTGACATTGAGGAGCAGATTATAATGGTATCCAAGATACGGGCTCAACATCTCAATTTGTTCAGTATGGAGGTTATGAGTACGTATCTCATGGCCAAGCCAGGCTCCAAGAGCTCATCGAAAGGCCGAAAACAGATTTTCGTTAGAAAAAAAAACGCAGCGTCGTATCAAGTACACGGCAATGGGACGAAGAAGGAATGTTTCTTGGTTACTTGAATCGACGAAACTGGACGGAGCAGCGTTAGTGAATAAAACCAAGACGTACAAGCAGGGGCTGGGATTTGTCCGATTTCAAGCTCTCTCTGAGTGATGGTTGTTAAATTTGAAGGACTCTCTGTGTGAACGCGCAAGTTTTTAGATAAATACGCTTTTGTTGGAGGTCATAATGCGAAGCAATATTAGGCTCGCTGCGGCAGTTGGTTGGAAGTGTTTGACGTCATTCTAAATGCCCATCCATGAGTCGACACGCGTTTGGATTTCTTAAAAAAAAAACCTCTGTTGTCTTTGATGTTATGCCATTGACATTACTAGCATTATTGGTTGCACAATTTCTTTGAACGTATAAAATACACACTAAACCTTGCAGGGTGTAATGTGTATTTCATCTGTTGAAAGAAATGGTGTAACCAATAATGCTGGTAATTCAATGGCATCACATCGAAAACAATAGGAGTTTTTTACGGAATCCAAACGCATGTCGACACATTTCTGTGCATTTAGAATAACGTCAAAGACTTTGGAATAACTGGTGCTACAAGGTTAAAATTGCCTTGTACTCGAAATTCAACATGGGATGCGAATGTCAGCTGCCCGTAGGAGTATGGAAGACGCAACTACTTTGAAATCTGGTGCATCTCGAACGCACCTACATTTTTCAAGTTATTCAATAGCTGCTGAGTTAGATTTTCTCAAATATTTCCTCACGCCACGATCAAAATTATACGTTGAATCATACTTGCAGAACCAGACTGGGAAAATACATTTTTAAATTGTTGAATCGAATGAAATAAATTAATTTCCTGGAGCAATACATTAATGAATTAGTAACAAAGATGCAAACTACGTCATCTGACTTCAAGCGCCTTCTAGGGATGGACCTTGGGTTAGTAACTTCTGAGAAAGCGTCGTATCCCGAATACGGAAAGTGCGAGGTAAGTTTGGTTTAAATTCAATATAGCTGCCTTGCTGCCACCTGAAAAACCAACCCAAATCTACAAATGAACTCCAAATGAAGAGTTTAGCAAGAACCTGCGAGTTTTGGTGTAGTTTAAGGTCTGCATAATAGGGCAGGAGATGATGCCGTCTGGCGGAAGAATCCACTTCGACTGCCGTGGCTATGAATAAGGACCGAAATAAAACCCTACAGTTATTGATGTAGTTAAGTGTCTGTGAAGCAATGAGAAAGAATTTAACATCGTTTGACTTGGCCAAAGTCGAGAAGACGTCACAGCCAACGCCTGGACAAACTCTCTTTGATACTCTTACGAGCAGTCTGATACTCTGACTGCTCGTCAGAGTATCAAAGCTGACGCTATCTGAAAAGATTGCATCTCGAAATCCGCTGTAATTGCGTGTTAGATGACGTCACGCGGTCAGCCCCTGCGGACAGGGTGTGTCCAAACAAACGCTGACGCCAATATGCGTTAGGTTATGGCTCACAAGCCTCAGGAACTCCTAGCCCCATCTTATTATACCAGTTATCGAGTGATAACTGAACAGTGACCCCTGGACACCATTGCCGTACGAATAAGTCAAGTTATTATGCAATAGGGAAATAATTCTAACCCAATAGACCACACAAATTGCAGAAACCTTTATTCAAGAGCTAAAATATTTAACGTTTAGAAAAAATAATAATCGTATCAAGAAAATGACAGCTGGGCTTAGAAAAGATGGTCGTTGACAACTTCAGGAATGTTTTAACATCTATAGCATAGGCAGTAAACTAAATTAGGATGTCCAGGCATTGGGTACAGATTTATGTGACTCGAAGTTCCCTCTGAGTGATGGACTCCGCAATAACCTTCCTTTTTGTTTACAAATAGGTGCATTTGCGATGACGTCGCAAACCATTTACCAGCTGCTGCCGGTAGTTAAGAAATGTTCAGTAGTTTATATAAAGCTAAAATTAACATAGTAATGCTGTGCACCAACACCCCGTGAAAGTATGAAAACTGCAGTTAACTGAACAGGTGATGCATCTCAAACAAACCTTTAGACGCTGATGAAAGGCACAGCGGAGTTTTCGCGAGTGGGAATGAAATGAAGGCCCCAGCGAACTGCATGCGTTGTACACTGCATCATTAAACATGTATTATGCCTAGCGATAGACAATTTCTCTGTAATACTGGTTCATTAATAACCACTCGTTGAAACGAGAGTTATTTTGAAAACTGATGTTTTTGGGGAGAACGAAATCCTAATTCTTGAACAAGAAAGTAGTTGGTTGTATCATAGATACTTAGATCTACTGGATAAAGGTGGACTTCATTCAATAGGGCCGATACTGAGTCTCTTGATGGAAGTAGCACATTGTGTCATGGTTACTGTGGAGCACAAGGTAAATATTGACTTAAATTGGGTAGACGTTACTGCCACCTTGTGTAGTATAGTACTTTTCATGTTTAGGATTGGTCTCAATCATTATAGATGCATTCGAGATGTCACACAGCCTGGGTCAGCTGTTGCTGGTTGAAGATTTTCTTGGAGAGTCGTGGGACAGTTAAACTTAACTGGTGAAAGAGTGTGCACCAGGTGCCCAAAGGAGTCGAAAAGTTTGTAAAACTGAATAGACGTTACATCTCAAGTGCATCAACGCTACGTTCAAGATGACGTCCCAATGCCAGACACCAAAGGTGACTGCGAGTAAAGTAGGTTTCGGTATTCGCAATACACCAAAAAAGAACGTGTTACAGAGCGTGGATCAACCACCCGTAGGGATGAAGAGGCTCGCACCGTCTCTGAATGGTGCACGTCCTAAGATTTATAATAGCAAGGTTTATAGGTCACAATGCGAGGCTGTGGATGAGTTTTGATGTAGGGTATGCCGCCCCTCTTGAGTATGTTGTAGCTAGAGGTGCTTGGGATGACGTCCAGCCGGCACTAGATATTCGTGAGAAGAAGGAAATTCTTTCTATTAGTGATGTAACTAATACTAAAGTGGATCAGAAAATCCACTAGCTCTCCTCGGAGGCAAAGAAGTTGTCACCTGCTCTCCACGGAAGCAAAGATGGTGCCACCAGCCCTCCACGGAGGCAAAGAAGGTGCTACTCTCTGAACCAATGGTTCATCTCGGAGGCAACTCTAGAATATTAAAGATTTGTTTAATTTGGAATGAGTTTCAGTGCCTGAGATGCTACTTCAAACATTAACCATCAAATTTACTAAGTTACATTTAATCCAAAAAATGTTCACAATTTTGCTAATTATTGAGTGGCTCTAATAGAGCATTAGCCTTATCACTCACCGCTTGTCTGAGTTATTACCGAGTGGCTCTAATAGAGCATTAGCCTTATCACTCACCGCCTGTCTGTGTTATTACTTCTAATAGAGCATTAGCCTTATCACTCACCGCCTGTCTGTGTTATTATTTCTAATAGAGCATTAGCCTTATCACTCACCGCCTGTCCGTGTTATTACTTCTAATATAGCATTAGCCTTATCACTCACCGCATGTCTGAGTTATTACTGAGTGGCCCTAATAGAGCATAAGCCTTATCACTCACCGCCTGTCTTCGTTATTACTTCTAATAGAGCATTAGCCTTATCACTCACCACCTGTCTGTGTTATTACTTCTAATAGAGCATTAGCCTTATGACTCACCGCCTGTTTGTGTTACTACTGAGTGGCCCTAATGGAGCATTAGCCTTATCACTCACCGCCTGTCTGTGTTATTAATGAGTGGCCCTAATAGAGCATTAGCCTTATCACTCACCGCCCGTCTGTGTTATTACTGAGTGGCCCCAATAGAGCATTAGCCTTATCACTCACCGCCTGCCTGTGTTATCACTTCTTATAAAGCATTAGCCTTATCACTCACCGCCTGTCTGCGTTATTACTGAGTGGCCCTAATAGAGCATTAGCCTTATCACTCACCGCCTGTCTGTGTTATTACTTCTAATAGAGCATTAGCCTTATCACTCACCGCCTGTCTGGGTTATTACCGAGTGGCCCTAATAGAGCATTAGCCTTATCACTCACCGCCTGTCTGTGTTATTTCTGAGTGGCCCTAATAGAGATTAGCTTTATCACTCACCACCAGTCTGAGTTATTTCCGAGTGGCCTTAATAGAGCTTTAGCCTTATCACTCACCGCCTGCCTGTATTATTACTTCTAATAGAGCATCAGCCTTATCACTCACCGCCTGTCTGAGTTCTTACTGAGTGGCCCTAATAGATCATTAGCCTTATCACTCACCGCCTGCCTGTATTATTGCTTCTAATAAGCATTAGCCTTATCACTCACCGCCTGTCTGTGTTATTACTGAGTGGCCCTAATAGAGCATTAGCCTTATCACTCACCACCTGTCTGAGTTATTACAGAGTGGCCCTAATAGAGCATTAGCCTTATGACTCACCGCCTGCCTGTATAATTACTTCTAGGAGAGCATTAGCATTATCACTCACCGCCTGTCTGAGTTCTTACTGAGTGGCCCTAATAGATCATTAGCCTTATCACTCACCGCCTGCCTGTATTATTCCTTCTAATAGAGCATTAGCCATATCACTCACCGTCTGTCTGTGTTATTACTGAGTGGCCCTAGTAGAGCAT
Source organism: Gammarus roeselii (assembly GCA_016164225.1). Taxonomy (NCBI): domain Eukaryota; kingdom Metazoa; phylum Arthropoda; class Malacostraca; order Amphipoda; family Gammaridae; genus Gammarus; species Gammarus roeselii. The sequence continues at coordinate 3,611 of SDVV010013058.1, read as the reverse complement.
TAGCCTTATCATTCACCGCCTGTCGGTGATATTACCGAGTGGCTCTAATAGAGCATTAGCCTTATCACTCACCGCCTGTCTGTGTTATTACTCCTAATAGAGCATTAGCCTTATCACTCACCGCCTGTCTGTGTTGTTACTGAGTGGCCCTAATAGAGCATTAGCCTTATCACTCACCGCCTGTCTGAGTTCTTACTGAGTGGCCCTAATAGGTCATTAGCCTTATCACTCACCGCCTGCCTGTATTATTACTTCTAATAGAGCATTAACCTTATCACTCTCCGCCTGTCTGTATTATTACTGAGTGGCCCTAATAGAGCATTAGCCTTATCACTCACCGCCTGTCTGTGTTATTACTCCTAATAAAGCATTAGCCATATATCACTCACCGCCTGTCTGTGTTATTACTGAGTGGCCCTAATAGAGCATTAGCCTTATCATTCCCCGCCTGTCTGTGTTATTGCTCCTAATAAAGTATTAGCCTTATCACTCACCGCCTGTCTGTGTTATTACTGAGTGGCCCTAATAGATCATTAGCCTTATCACTCACCGCCTGTCTGTGTTATTACTCCTAATAGAGCATTAGCCTTATCATTCACCGCCTGTCGGTGATATTACCGAGTGGCTCTGATAGAGCATTAGCCTTATCACTCACCGCCTGTCTGTGTTATTACTCCTAATAGAGCATTAGCCATATCACTCACCGCCTGTCTGTGTTATTACTTCTTATAAAGCATTAGCCTTATCACTCACCGCCTTGTCTGAGTTATTACTGAGTGGCCCTAATAGTGCATTAGCCTTATCACTCACCGCCTGTCTGTTTTATTACTTCTAACAGAGCATTAGCCTTATCACTCACCGCCTGTCTGTGTTTTTACTTCTAATAGAACATTAGCCTTATCACTCACCGCCTGTCTGAGTTATTACCGAGTGGCCCTAGTAGATCATTAGCCTTATCACTCACCGCCTGTCTGTGTTATTACTTCTTATAGAGCATTAGCCTTATCACTCACCGCCTGTCTGTGTTATTACTGAGTAGCCCTAATAGAGCATTAGTCTTATCATTCATCGCCTGTTGGAGATATTACCGAGTGGCTCTAATAGAGCATTAGCCTTATCACTCACCGCCTGTCTGTGTTATAACTCCTAATAGACTATTAGCCGTATCACTCACCGCCTGTATGTGTTATTACTGAGTGGCCCTAATAGAGCATTAGCCTTATCACTCACCGCCTGTCCGAGTTATTACCGAGTGGCTCTAATAGAGCATTAGCCTTATCACTCACCGCCTGTCTGTGTTATTACTTCTAATAGAGCATAAGCCTTATCACTCACCACCTGTCTGTGTTATTACTGAGTGGCTCTAATAGAGCATTAGCCTTATCACTCACCACCTGTCTGTGTTATTACTGAGTGGCCCTAAAAGAGCATTAGCCTTATCACTCACCGCCTGTCTGAGTTACTACCGAGTGACCCTAATAGAGCATTAGCCTTATCACTCACCGCCTGTCCGAGTTATTACCGAGTTGCCCTAATAGAGCATTGGCCCTATCACTCACTGCCTGGATGTGTTATTACTTCTAACAGAGCATTAGCCTTATCACTCACTGCCTGTCTGTGTTATTACTGAGTGGCCCTAATAGATCATTAGCCTTATCACTCACCGCCTGTCGGTGATATTACTGAGTGGCCCTAATAGATTATTAGCCTTATCACTCACCGCCTGTCTGTGTTATCACTCCTAATAGAGCATTAGCCTTATCATTCACCGCCTGTCGGTGATATTACCGAGTGGCTCTAATAGAGCATTAGCCTTATCACTCACCGCCTGTCGGTGATATTACTGAGTGGCCCTAATAGATCATTAGCCTTATCACTCACCGCCTGTCGGTGATATTACTGAGTGGCCCTAATAGATCATTAGCCTTATCACTCACCGCCTGTCTGTGTTATCACTCCTAACAGAGCATTAGCCTTATCACTCACTGCCTGTCTGTGTTATTCCTTCTAATAGAGCATAAGCCTTATCACCCACCGCCTGTCGGTGATATTACTAAGTGGCCCTAATAGATCATTAGCCTTATCACTCACCGCCTGTCAGTGTTTTTACTGAGTGACCCTAATAGAGCATTAGCCTTATCACTCACCGCCTGTCTGAGTTATTACCGAGTGACCCTAATAGAGCATTAGCCTTATCACTCACCGCCTGCATGTGTTATTCCTTTTGCAAGAAATTATATTTTTTTCATGTTTATCAAAATACTCTATTACTTGCATATCTTATATCATACAACCCTTATCCTCGAAACCTCTCATGACCTCTGTTCAGACTGGTCGTCCTACTAGTTTGAGTCGAAATAACCAGTGAATCGAAAAAAAATAGCTAAGGAGATATAGGGGGAATCCCTTAAAATCTGTTGTTAATATTTTTGATGAGCGCAGATTCTGAAATTAAATATTCGAATAGTAAAACCATAAATGAAAAGTGAAATATTTCAACAAACACAATTCAAACTGAAGGTCAAGAAACGATAAACGAGATTATCCTCTTTCGCTTCTGTCTGTGGGTCAAAAAAAAGATCCACTTTGGAATTAAACTAGTGTTCCCCTACACTAACAGCTTACAGAACTGTTGCAGCGAGGAGAGGATATTGCTCCAGCCCAACATTGTATGCGGATAACAGGTTATTTACAGACATATGAAGCTTATTTAATGATAGATCCTCAGGAATGTGTTGCATTCATGTGCCCAAACACTACCCGCTTCAGTCGATGTTAGTCAATGCCTCTTCCGAACTAAATTAAAAAAAAGGAGCTTCATCTTTTATTATTCACCACGCTGCTATTTGTCAAAACCTCCTCAGGATATAACATACGACTTTTTAAATCTAGCCAACACGAGGTACATTACACTTGAAAGGTCAAAGTAGGTAGAGTTTGTTGAAGATATACTTCATCCCATCCATTGTTTACAACCCTCTTCTCTGTTCACACATCAATCCAAGACTTGATCTCTCCAAGAGGTTAACACTTGAGGAAGTGTTTGTTAAAGTTATCATCCATTGTTTCTAACCCTCTTCTCTCTTCACACATGAGTCCATGACTTGATCTCTCCAAGGGGTTGCCTCTTCGTCCTCTACCCTCTTTTGTCTCCGTCCCACCGCTCTCCCACCGCCCGGTCCCGCCGCTGTTCCCGGTGGCCGGAAGTGTCGGCCAGGCCGCATCCGATGCCCGAGAATTTATCCCCACTTTGCTCAGCAATCGCCGTCTCCGCCTTCCCTTACAACCCGGCCTTCCTCCCGTGGACTTCTTGAGCACCGGGACTGGCCTTCCCATGGCATTGTTGACTGGAGGGGGGCTGGTGCTTGGTGGATCTGCGATGGTGGATCTGGGAAGTATTGTTGACTGGAGGAGGACTTTTGCTTGGTGGATCTGCGATGGTGGATCTGGGAAGTATTGTTGACTGGAGGAGGACTGGTGCTTGGTGGATCTGCGATGGTGGATCTGGGAAGCATTGTTGACTGGAGGAGGACTGGTGCTTGGTGGATCTGCGATGGTGGATCTGGGAAGCATTGTTGACTGGAGGAGGACTGGTGCTTGGTGGATCTGCG